>CM038702.1:65297235-65304735 GCA_021613375.1 Megaleporinus macrocephalus | reverse complement strand
CGTTGTGGCCCTTGTAGTCCACAAACTCTGTGGACAAAAGTATTGGGACACCTACATCATCCATATCATTAAAACCACCTCCTCGTATCTACACTCACTGACCATACAGGAGCTCCACCTACAGACTGTAGTTCATCTGATTCTCTGTATACTTTATTACTCTGTTCTTTAATGATCAGGACCACCACAGAGCAGGTACTGTTAGGGAGGTGGGTCATTCTCAGCCCTGCAAAGACACTGACATAGTGGTGGTGTTGTGCTGGTGTGAGTGGATCAGACCTTGGGGATCCACAGTGTAGATGTAAAGTCAGAGACGCCAGACGCCGCCCACAGGACACTGCTGTCTGGTGGACAATTCTCAGTCCAGCGGTGACACTGAGGTGTTCAAACACTCCAGCAGCACTGCTGTGTCTGATCCACTCACACCAGCACAACACACACTACTAACACACCACCACCAAGTCAGTAGCACTGAAGTGCTGAGAATGACCCACCTCCCTAGTAGTACCTGCTCTGTGGTGGTCCTGTGGGGGTCCTGATCATTAAAGAACAGAGTAATAAAGTATACAGAGAATCAGATGAACTACAATCTGTAAGTGGAGGTCCTGTATATCAGCAGATCCAGACATGAGGACATCTGTCTGTGAGCTGAATCTCAGGAGAACGTGGATCATCCAGCAGGACAACGAGCCTAAGCAGCCAAGTGGTTCTACCAAAGATGGTTAAAGTAAATCAGTGTTAATGTTTGGAAGGACTAAGTCTAAGTCCAGACCCTAATTATACAGATATGTTGGAGAGGGACCTGAAGTGACCAGCTCATGGGGAAGAAACCCACCAACATCCCAGAGTTGGAGATGTTCTGTGCAGAGGAACCGGTTCAATTCCTCCAAAAGCTGATGTGCTGGAAACTTATCCTGCATTAGTAATGAAGATAAACACCACATAACAAAGTAGTGTGCAGTCAAAAGTTTGGAGACACCTAACAGAATCTATATGTGTAGAACTATAAAGGTGTTTAGATCTGAATGTGTTGAGAGATGAGTGTAAGTAGTGAAGTTGGAGCCCATGTACACAAATACATAACATCTAAAACTAAGATTTGACTGTGTTTAAATATAAAACTGAGAATGTATATTACTATAAGAGCTATTAAACCCCCAAACCTGTTTATCAGAACAAGATCTCATCTCATCTTCTTCAGTCCTGTTAGAGAAGCAGCTCATGTGGCTCCTCATGATGAAGCTGCTGGTCAGAATGTTCAAAGTATGTAAACCTGCATCAGAGTAAATGAGCTAATTTCCAAAAGACCCTCTAAACATTCTTTAAACACAACCAGATGTTTAATTCTGCTAACATCTTATTCTATAGTTCTGATATGTTCACACTTATTCACTAATTTAATTACCAAGTGGGTTTGACACTGGGGGGACACATTTGCTAATATGAATCAAAGCCCACCCTATTCCCTAAAATATTGATGATTCCACTGTAGGTAAGGTAGTGAATCACTGTATGTATAGTGACGTAGAACATTTGTGGAATTACAATAAATAACTAATAAATAAACAAAATACAACATTATTAATTAATTAATTAATTAATTTTATTAATTATATTTTATTATTTTATGTATGTAGTGTAGTAGCAGTCTGCAGTTTGGGGCGTGGCCAGAGAGTAATGTAACATTATGTTTCAGAGTGCTTTCTGACTAAAGTTAATATAAACATAAGCTAACCCAAACCCTCCTAGTCTGTTACCATAACAACATATTATACTAAAGCTGTTTACGAGGCGAGAGCTCGGGTCAGTGAAGCTGCTGACTGAAGCCTTAACAAAGAAAGACCACCTAACAACCAGAGCCCGTTGCCAAAACACACTTTTAAAATCAAAGTTTTAAACAGTTTTCTCTTTTCTGTCATTTAATTTTTTGGGTGGGACAAATCTACCTGTTTCTGATATTGAGTGGGACACGTCCCCCCCATCCCCCACGCCAATGATTATGACTATTAAAACAGAAGAGATAAGAACACCCTGGTGTACCCAATCTTTTGATCATGTACGACCGTGTAAGTGGAGGAATAACAATGTGGGCGTGGTCTATTATTACCTTTTCTATCTCACCATTCTCCAGATATTCACACCGGGTTTAAAGAAATGACACCATTAACACTTTCTTTCAGTAACATCATGTTTATGTGACTAAAGCGACACCAAGTCATCAAGTATGTTACACTCCATCAGCAAACACGGTCTACGAGCAAGATCATCATCAGAAGATGTGGAGAAGAGAGTGGTGAAGCAAACAAAGCAGGGAGGAGAAAGAATGTATTCGAGAACCGTTCTTTTAAAGAGGAAGTCACGCTGATGTCATCTCTGACAGAGAGTATATACCATGATACACATATATATTCACATGCATGTTAAACGTTCTTAGCTATGAAATCACTGTCCACTCACTGGCCTTCACCTGATCACACACTACACTCATCACAAACCATCTCCCTGTATCTCCACTCACTGTCCACTCTCAGCTCCACTGACCATACAGGAGCTCCACCTACAGACTGTAGTTCATCTGATTCTCTGTATACTTTATTACTCTGTTCTTTAATCATCAGGACCCCCACAGAGAATCGTCCACCAACCAAAACTATCCAGACAGCAGTGTCCTGTGGGCGGCGTCCCACTGATGAAGGACTAGAGAACACAAACTGTGCAGCAGCAGATGAGCTACTGTCTCTGACTTTACATCTACAAGGTGGACCAGCAAGTAGTAGGAGTGTCTAATAGAGTGGACAGTGAGTGGACAGTGAGTGGACACAGTGTTTAAACACTCCAGCAGCACTGCTGTGTCTGATCCACTCACACCAGCACAACACAGGCTAACACACCAACAGCACGTCAGTGTGTCACTGCAGTGCGGTGAATGATCCACGTCTCACCCTAACAGTAGCTGCTCTGTGGTGGTCCTGTGGTGGTCTTGATCATTAAAGAACTGAGTAATAAAGTATACAGAGAATCAGATGAACTACAGTCTGTAAGTGGAGCTCCTGTATGGTCAGTGGAGCTGATATGGTGGACAGTAGGTGTAGATACAGGGAGGGCCACTTTACATTCAGTGTTTGTAATAACTGTGTAGTTACATATAAACAACAGTGTAACTACTAGTGATGTAGCCACTGTTGTGGATGGATTACAGTAATACAGCTTATGTAATCAGACACATGTATCAGTTTTGGGTTTGTTTTGTCTTGAGAAGCTATGTTTGCGTATCTTAAGAGTTTACAGCCCATCGTTAATATCCAAAGAAAAACGAGTATCCCCAAAACAGCAACTTTACAGGAGAGGCCAAAAACCGTCTTCCCTTTCAATGCAAGTCAATGGAACCAGAATTTTTTCCAAGCTATTTCAGAGCATTTCTATTGGTCCATACATTGTGAATTTTTTACACATTGTGAATTTTTTACACAATGTAAACGGCAGCTGTTGAGTTCAGAAGAAGAAAAAAATCAAAAATCAACTGAAATGGAGATTTTACTTTGGTCAGCAATGATGTGAATGGGCCATAGGGACTGGACAGTGGACAGTAAATGCTGAACCTTTGACTATGTTTACATTTCACTTGAGACTTCAGTCATATGGGCTCTTTAAATGTAACGTAAATGACTGTAAAGAGATTATATTAACTGATTTTTGTTTTTTTTGCATCATGATGACCTCATATGGGGCGGATTAACCAATGAGATGTGATATGAGTCTGCTTTGAGAGAACGTGAGACGAGCGATGGCAGTGATCTCTGTTTGGACTGCTGTAAAGCTCTGGTCGGTCACTAACAGTCAAAGCTAGTGTTTTCTTCACGCCGGACTAGAGAGAAGACGTCCTCTGCTCAGCTGTGCTGACGTATGGTGTTCTGTTGTGGCCTCCAGAGCAGTGCTTCCCAAGCCAAACCCCTGGTGATGCATGTTCTTGCTGTTCCAACGTAGGCTGGAGAGAAAATCTGGACCGTCTGAGGATCGGTTTGAGAACCACTGATCACAAAGACCCCCTGACAGTGACGGTAACATGATGAGACGGCTGTGTGATACAGCAGTAGTCCATAATTACAGTAGATAACTTCTTCATAAAAAGTCAGTCTCAGCCCGCTGCCTCGGTCAGAGGGCTTCGAATCCGAGGCCGAAGCCTCAGGCGGCCGCCTCGACTGGCTCTTGAGCTCTGACGTGGACGCTGGGCAGACAGAACCAGGCGGGCGGGAGGTCACGGCCGGTGCTGTCATCCTGGAACTTGATGCTCAGGTAGAAATCACCTGTGTAGAGGAAGAGCAAGGCGCCCATGCAGGTGGAGTCCCCCGCCGGACTGACCTGGAGAGGAGACAGAAACACAGCGCTCAATCAAGACGGGACTGAAGGACAGTTAGGAGCTACAAGTCCTGGAAGCTTATGCCTCACCAACCTTCAAGCTTAAACCATCACACTTGCCTCAAACAGTGTTGAGATGATAAAGGGGGAAGCCACAGATCTAATCCACATATCTAAACAGATATATATCTATAATCTATCTATCTACCTATATATATATTTCTCTCTCTCTCTCTCTCTCTCTCTCTATATATATATATATATATATATATATATATATATATATATATATATATATATATATATATATATATATATATATATATATAGAAATTCAACATAGCTCAGAAAACACTCTGGTTCCATTGACCTCCATTGAAAGTGAAGGTTTTGTCCTCGTCGCTGTCCAATGAAAAACATATATGTCCATTTTTGTCAATTTTGAGTTTTCTACATCGTTTGAAATTTCATGACGATGGGCCAATAGAAATATATATATATATATATATATATATATATATATATATATATATATATATATATATATATATATATATATATACACACAAAATTGCAACTTTATAGGAGAGACCAAAAACATACTTTCCTGTCAATGTAAATTAATGGAACCAGAATTTCTTCCAAGCTATTTTGGAGTATTTCTATTGGTCCATTCATCATGACATTCCCCCCAATGTAAAGGGCCACTTTCTGTGAGTCTTTAGAGGTGGACGTCTGGTCCCATTCACCACCACTGGGAACAGTTCTGACCCAGTAAGCTTCACACCAAACCACTCTGAATGACTCTGTTTACATCCTAAACATTTATCTATGTAGAATATGTTGGTGGAATTCCCCTTTAACTTGTACTTTAGCCCAGTGACTAATAATAAAACCACCAGCCTCAACAGTGTAGCTTAAAAAAACCTTCAGTTTCTTGAATCTTGATCAGCAGAATCAGTTTCAGTGTGGCTCCACAACAACCTTCTGCTGCATTTAACCAAAGTGCAGTAACTGCAGCGTCACTGAGAGTGTGTTTGGTGTAAAATGGTTCAGATGTTGTTAACAGTGGTGGTGATGGTAACCAGGGGTCTCCATGTCTACAACACAAATATACACATTTTATTTACTATCAAACCAACCAGAGAACCTACACACGTCTTCTAAATATGAAAAAATAAGCCTTCGTTTGGGACTATTTTGCCTTAGAACACCATTTATGTATCCTTCCACCATTAATGGATTCACACAAACTGAATTAAACCTGATTAAGACCTAAAAACTTCCTCAAAGCACTACTGCCAAAAAATAATATTGCCTGTGGCAACTTTCTGTGAGGGAGCTTTTAAAGGTGGACGTCTGGTTCCATTCACCACCACTGTGAACAGTTCTGACTCAGTAAGTTTCTCCGTAAGTGAGCATTTCACACCAAACCACCACTATGTGGACCAAATTTGGCGGTGCTCCACCTAGACTTTAGCTGCATTAGCCTCATAGCTCCAGTTCCCTCCAGGTAGCAACACCTGACACAGCCCAGCACACAGTGATAAGTGTGATAAATGGACACCTTAATGGAAACTGGGAGTGTTGGACTGGTCAGCTGGAACCCATACCTGGTCATAGGGACAGGCAGTTCCTCAGAGTCTCAGCACTGGAGGAGTTTACATGTTCCTCTGTCTGACCATCGATTCAGCTGATTTAGGACTTGATTAATCAGTGAAGTGTGCTTTTAAGCAGGACAGGCGTCACTGAATCCATCCTTACAGATCACGTACACCATACATGCTGATGGTCTTCTCTGGGGCGGATGGGATCTTCCAGCAAGACAATAAGACACATCACACGACTAGAAATGTCCCACATTGGTTGGAAGAGCTGCCCAGGGGTCCAAGTACTACCCTGGACCCCTAATTCCTCAGGCCTAAACCCAGTTGAGCATCTGTGGGACCACCTGGATGGTGGTGTTGGCTCTCCTCCTCCATGCTCCCTCCAGCAGCTGTGAGATGCACAGCAGTCAGCATGGCTCCAGATACCTTTGACAGCCTACCAGGACCTTATTAAGTCTCCCAGTCTTCACTGCCCCCAGTGTGTGTGTGTTTACTAATGTGTGTGTGTGTGTGTGTGTGTGTGTGTGTGTGTGTGTGTGTGTGTGTGTATATATGTAGGTGTTTCACTGCTACCTGGTGTTTGCGTGTTCACTAGTGCGTGTGTATGTAGTGTTTCACTGCCCCCAGTGTGTGTGTTTACTAATGTGTGTGTGTGTGTGTGTGTAGGTGTTTCACTGCTACCCGGTGTTTGCGTGTTCACTAGTGCGTGTGTATGTAGTGTTTCACTGCCCCCAGTGTGTGTGTTTACTAATGTGTGTGTGTGTGTGTGTGTGTGTGTGTGTGTGTGTGTGTGTGTGTGTGTGTGTGTGTGTAGGTGTTTCACTGCTACCCGGTGTTTGCGTGTTCACTAGTGCGTGTGTATGTATATGTGGGTGTTTCACTGCCCCCAGTGTGTGTGTGTGTGTGTTTACTAGTGTGTGTGTATATGTGGGTGTTCCACTGCTTCCTAGTTTGTGTGTTCACTAGTGTATGTGTTTAGTAGCGTGTGTGTGTGAGTATGTGGTGTTTCACTGCCCAATAGTGTGTGTGTGTGTGTGTGTGTGTGTGTTTCACTGCTACGAGGTGTTTTTGTGTTCATTAGTGTGTGTGTATGTGGGTGTTTCACTGCTAACTGGTGTTTGTTCACTAGTGTGTGTGTGTATGTAGGTGTTTCACTGCTACCTGATGTTTGTGTGTTCACTAGTGCGTGTGTATGTGGGTGTTTCACTGCCCCCAGTGTGTATGTGTGTTTGTGTGATTACTAGCGTGTGTGTGAGTATGTGGTGTTTTAATGCCCCATAGTGTGTGTGTGTGTTTCACTGCTACGTGGTGTTTGTGTGTTAATTAGTGTGTGTGTATGTGGGTGTTTCACTGCTAACTGGTGTTTGTTCACTAGTGTGTGTGTGTGTATGTGGGTGTTTCACTGCTACCTAATGTTTTTGTGTTCCCTAGTGCTTGTGTATGTGGGTGTTTCACTGCCCCCAGTGTGTGTGTGTGTGTGTTCACGAGTGTGTTTGTTAGTATGTGGGTGTTTCACTGCCCCCTAGTGTGTGTGTTT
>CM038702.1:65279735-65292235 GCA_021613375.1 Megaleporinus macrocephalus | reverse complement strand
GTGTGAACTATACAGAATTCCAACCTCCTCTGGCTTTAACATCAGCACCAACACTGAGGAGCTTCATAGCTGGGTTTCCACGGCCGAGCACAATGTAGAGCGTCGGGTGGATGGAGTGGAGTAAAGCTGAGCCGCTGGAGCAGTGGAAACTATAGAGTGACTAATCACAACTCTTTAACTGGTCTGTCTGATGGATGAGTCTGGGTTTGGAGAACACCAGCAGAACGTGACCTGCCTGACTGCATTGTGACTGTAAAGTTTGGCTGAGGAGGGATGAAGCTTCGGGGGTGTTTTCAAACAACAGCCCCTTTCCCGGCATCACACCAGTCGTTACAAAACCAACCAATCACGTGACCCCACACATGCACCTGGAGCAGACAGCTTTTATCAGAGGTCACTGAAAGTGGCCGGTTTCAGACAGACCAGAGATCAGTTCTCAGAAACCCGCAGAGCGGGACGTTCTGGTCCAGAAAGTGGTCACTGACCTCTTCAGTGTGACCCATTCTGCTGCCAGTGTTTGTCTATGGAGATTGATTCTATGCACATGTTAACAACGGCTGTGACTGAAACACCTGCACTCAGTAACCAGAGGAGCGTCCACAAAGCTTCTGTCCATGTAGCCTGTATGCAGTGCTTGACCTCACTTGACCTTCCAGTGAGTGACCTGTGGACATCTGTGCTTATTTTAAATCAGCCTGGGCTTCTATATGAGGGCGCAGGTCCAGACCCCCCCGCTGCCCGTGTGTGTGTGTGTGTGTGTGTGTGTTACCGAGTCGATGTAGAAGGAGTTGGAGCCGATGAAGGTGACAGCATCCTGCAGTTCATAGTTTTGGACTCCATTCTGAAAATCCTGGAAGGGGACGACGGTCAGAGAGAACGGACCAACAGGAGCTTTACTGCGATTGGTCAGCTTCACCTCCAACGGGACCGCATCACCAACCTTACAGTCAGCCACCACATCACAATCACACGCTTTCCCATTCACCAGCACGTCTGCAGAGAGAGAGAGAGAGAGAGAGAGAGAGAGAGAGAGAGAGAGAGAGAGAGAGAGAGAGAGAGAGAGAGAGAGAGAGAGAAAATTAAATACATAAACAAAGTACTACAGATTCATACTGGATTATAATCTCTCCACATTTATTACTGCCAGACTGTAAACACTCTACACACTGCAGATTCATACTGGATTATAATCACTACAAAGTTATTTTTGTCAGACTGTAAACACTACACACACTGCAGATTCACACTGGATTAAAATCACTCCACACTTTTTACTGTCAGACTGTAAACAATACACACCCTGCAGTTCATACTGGAATACAAACACTCTACAGTTATTACTGTCAGGCTGTAAACACTACACACACTGCAGATTCATACTGGATTATAATCTCTCCACAGTTATTACTGTCAGACTGTAAACACTACACACACTGCAGATTCATACTGGATTATAATCACTCCACAGTTATTACTGTCAGACTGTAAACACTACACACACTGCAGATTCATACTGGATTATAATCACTCCACAGTTATTACTGTCAGACTGTAAACACTACACACACTGCAGATTCATACTGGATTATAATCACTCCACAGTTATTACTGTCAGACTGTAAACTCTACACACACTGCAGATTCATACTGATTAAAATCACTCCACAGTTATTACTGTCAGACTGTAAACACTACACACACTGCAGATTCATACTGGATTAAAATCACTCCACAGTTATTACTGTCAGACTGTAAACACTACACACACTGCAGATTCATACTGGATTAAAATCACTCCACAGTTATTACTGTCAGACTGTAAACTCTACACACACTGCAGATTCATACTGGACTATAATCACTCCACAGTTATTACTGTCAGACTGTAAACACTACACACACTGCAGATTCATACTGGATTATAATCACTCCACAGTTATTACTGTCAGACTGTAAACACTACACACACTGCAGATTCATACTGGATTATAATCACTCCACAGTTATTACTGTCAGACTGTAAACACTACACACACTGCAGATTCATACTGGATTATAATCACTCTACAGTTATTACTGTCAGACTGTAAACACTACACACACTGCAGATTCATACTGGATTAAAATCACTCAACAGTTATTACTGTCAGACTGTAAACACTACACACACTGCAGATTCATACTGGATTATTATCACTCCACAGTTATTACTGTCAGACTGTAAACACTACACACACTGCAGATTCATACTGGATTATAATCACTCCACAGTTATTACTGTCAGACTGTAAACACTACACACACTGCAGATTCATACTGGATTATAATCACTCCACAGTTATTACTGTCAGACTGTAAACACTACACACACTGCAGACTCATACTGGATTATAATCACTCCACAGTTATTACTGTCAGACTGTAAACTCTACACACACTGCAGATTCATACTGGATTAAAATCACTCCACAGTTATTACTGTCAGACTGTAAACACTACACACACTGCAGATTCATACTGGATTACAATCACTCCACAGTTATTACTGTCAGACTGTAAACACTACACACACTGCAGATTCATACTGGATTATAATCACTCCACAGTTATTACTGTCAGACTGTAAACTCTACACACACTGCAGATTCATACTGGATTAAAAATCACTCCACAGTTATTACTGTCAGACTGTAAACACTACACACACTGCAGATTCATACTGGATTACAATCACTCCACAGTTATTACTGTCAGACTGTAAACTCTACACACACTGCAGATTCATACTGGATTAAAATCACTCCACAGTTATTACTGTCAGACTGTAAACACTACACACACTGCAGATTCATACTGGATTATAATCACTCCACAGTTATTACTGTCAGACTGTAAACACTACACACACTGCAGATTCATACTGGATTATAATCACTCCACAGTTATTACTGTCAGACTGTAAACTCTACACACACTGCAGATTCATACTGGATTAAAATCACTCCACAGTTATTACTGTCAGACTGTAAACACTACACACACTGCAGATTCATACTGGATTACAATCACTCCACAGTTATTACTGTCAGACTGTAAACACTACACACACTGCAGATTCATACTGGATTAAAATCACTCCACAGTTATTACTGTCAGACTGTAAACACTACACACACTGCAGATTCATACTGGATTAAAATCACTCCACAGTTATTACTGTCAGACTGTAAACACTACACACACTGCAGATTCATACTGGATTATAATCACTCCACAGTTATTACTGTCAGACTGTAAACACTACACACACTGCAGATTCATACTGGATTATAATCACTCCACAGTTATTACTGTCAGACTGCAAACTCTACACACACTGCAGATTCATACTGGATTAAAATCACTCCACAGTTATTACTGTCAGACTGTAAACACTACACACACTGCAGATTCATACTGGATTACAATCACTCCACAGTTATTACTGTCAGACTGTAAACACTACACAGACTGCAGATTCATACTGGATTAAAATCACTCCACAGTTATTACTGTCAGACTGTAAACACTACACAGACTGCAGATTCATACTGGATTAAAATCACTCCACAGTTATTACTGTCAGACTGTAAACTCTACACACACTGCAGATTCATACTGGACTATAATCACTCCACAGTTATTACTGTCAGACTGTAAACACTACACACACTGCAGATTCATACTGGATTATAATCACTCCACAGTTATTACTGTCAGACTGTAAACACTACACACACTGCAGATTCATACTGGATTATAATCACTCCACAGTTATTACTGTCAGACTGTAAACACTACACACACTGCAGATTCATACTGGATTATAATCACTCCACAGTTATTACTGTCAGACTGTAAACACTACACACACTGCAGATTCATACTGGATTATAATCACTCCACAGTTATTACTGTCAGACTGTAAACACTACACACACTGCAGATTCATACTGGATTAAAATCACTCCACAGTTATTACTGTCAGACTGTAAACACTACACACACTGCAGATTCATACTGGATTATTATCACTCAACAGTTATTACTGTCAGACTGTAAACACTACACACACTGCAGATTCATACTGGATTATTATCACTCCACAGTTATTACTGTCAGACTGTAAACACTACACACACTGCAGATTCATACTGGATTATAATCACTCCACAGTTATTACTGTCAGACTGTAAACACTACACACACTGCAGATTCATACTGGATTATAATCACTCCACAGTTATTACTGTCAGACTGTAAACACTACACACACTGCAGATTCATACTGGATTATAATCACTCCACAGTTATTACTGTCAGACTGTAAACACTACACACACTGCAGATTCATACTGGATTATAATCACTCCACAGTTATTACTGTCAGACTGTAAACACTACACACACTGCAGATTCATACTGGATTAAAATCACTCAACAGTTATTACTGTCAGACTGTAAACACTACACACACTGCAGATTCATACTGGATTATAATCACTCCACAGTTATTACTGTCAGACTGTAAACACTACACACACTGCAGATTCATACTGGATTATAATCACTCCACAGTTATTACTGTCAGACTGTAAACACTACACACACTGCAGATTCATACTGGATTAAAATCACTCCACAGTTATTACTGTCAGACTGTAAACACTACACACACTGCAGATTCATACTGGATTAAAATCACTCCACAGTTATTACTGTCAGACTGTAAACACTACACACACTGCAGATTCACACTGGATTATAATCACTCCACCACTATGTTGTTTGTGTGTATTCTGATGTATACAGGCTGTAACTGGTCTCGGTACAGCTTTATTTCATCTCCCACATACACACAGATACGCGTCAGTCTGCCCGACTGGGTTCCTGGTGAGCTCATCTGTTGCTTTGTGTCTCTTTCACCCAGCAGGCTGGATCTGTCACATCAGCCCTGTCCTCAGAGAACAGCCTGCTGGGAAATGAAGTCCCTGAGGGCCTCTTGTCAATGACACAGAAATGACAGGCTGCCCCAGGGGACTACAACTCACTACACACATATATATATCCCCACTCTCTCTCTCTCTCTCTCTCTCTCTCTCTCTCTCTCTGTGTCTATGTCTCTCTCTCACACTCACACACAGACACACACACACTTACACTCACACACACACACAGCCAAAGCAAACCAGCTTCCATTAACCGCGAGGCAGAGGAAGGAAAAATAACTGCAGACTAAAATACACAACACAAACACACACGCTATTAAAGGTCAGTCAGCAGCTCAGCGGTCTGAGAGCTTGAACATATAAACATGAATATGTATCTCAAGGTTGCAGAGAACAATAATACGAGAGGGTCCCAGCACTCAACATTTAAACCCACTTCTATCCACCTTTACCTGTTAAGCATCTTTTACTACCACACTGTGTAGTAACTTAAATTAATATTTAATATTTAATTTAATATTTTTTCTACTATTATTACTCTATCTGCCACGTAATTGTACAACCTGATCATTTAAGCACTGATATGAAATGAAATTACTATTATTATTATTATTATTATTATTATTAATGAAGTCAGCTGGTGCTATAATAAAGCGTGAGTATAGAAGCAAAGCTGTTTCAGAACATCTGCACCTTCACATATTTAAATAAATCACTCTCGTTCACTAAAAGCACCTGGCTGTTGTTTGTCTGCTCGTTGCCGTGACAGCCCACAATAATTGTTATATATTTTCACGGCGTTTACACAGAAGTAGTGGGTGCGGAATAATGACGCTCGATTATTCTAATACTATTCAAACAACCTGCTAATATTCAATTACTGATCATAAAAGCAGCTCTAAAGGACATCCTGTTATAGACATCCGCTCAAAGCAGCTGCACAGAAACCCGGAGTAAACACAGCTTACACTAATCGGACTGAACACTGTGTTCATTTAGGGTCTGAACACTGTTCATAAGGGCTCTGAAAAGTGTGTTCATAAAGGGTGTGAACATATTGTTCTCAATGGGGCCTCAACATTATTTTAATAGTGCGTCTGAACATTGTGTTCATATGGGTCTGAACATTGTGTTCATAAGGGGTCTGAACATTGTGTTCATAAGGGGTCTGAACATTGTGTTCATATGGGTCTGAACATTGTGTTCATAAGGGGTCTAAACATTGTGTTCATAAGGGGTCTGAACATTGTGTTCATAAGGGGTCTGAACATTGTGTTCATATGGGTCTGAACATTGTGTTCATAAGGGGTCTAAACATTGTGTTCATAAGGGGTCTAAACATTGTGTTCATATGGGTCTGAACAATGTGTTCATAAGGGGTCTGAATATTGTGTTCATAAGGGGTCTGAACATTGTGTTCATATGGGTCTGAACATTGTGTTCATATGGGTCTGAACATTGTGTTCATATGGGTCTGAACATTGTGTTCATAAGGGGTCTGAACATTGTGTTCATAAGGGGTCTGAACATTGTGTTCATAAGGGGTCAGAACATTGTGTTCATATGGGTCTGAACATTGTGTTCATAAGGGTCTAAACACTGTTCATAAGGGGTCTGAACATTGTGTTCATATGGGTCTGAACACTTCATACGGGGTCCAAACAAAGTGATCTTAAGGGGTCTGAACACTGTGTTCATAAGGGGTCTGAACATTGTGTTCATAAGGGGTCTGAACATGGTGTTCATAAGGGGTCTGAACATGGTGTTCATAAGGGGTCTGAACATGGTGTTCATAAGGGGTCTGAACATGGTGTTTATAAGCGTCTGAACACTGTTTATAAGGGGTCTGAACATAGTGGTCATAAGGGGTCTGAATGCTGTTTATAAGTGGCCCCAACACTCTGTATATAAAGAAAACGGAGCAGTGTGCTCGTAAGTGCCCTGAACACGGTGTTCATGAAGGGCCTGAACAAACAAACGTGAGTAAACTGGAACAGAAGGACATAACAAGACATATCACAATCCCATTACACAACAAAATAATCACAACCTGGTACTCGGACCACACCGTCCAGCCCTGATCTTCTAAGAAAAGCTGAATGAGATCTGTTCAGCCTGGTCCTCTGCGGGTGTTCCTGATGGATGGCATCAGTGCCAGAGATTTAAGACTGAAACAGATTCCTCCAGCGTGTCTGGGCATAAATCACTCCACCTGGCACGTTACAACCCAATCCAGCGAAGAGCTGAAGACAGTGAGGCGGTGGATACAGTTTAGCCCTTCCAGCTTAATCCACAACGCCAACACGTCAGGAGAGATGTGTTTTAACTCCGCAGTGCCCTAGAGCCACGCCTCAAAGAGCCACGCCTCAAAGAGCCACGCCTCAAAGAGCCACGCGTCAAAGAGCCACGCCTCAAAGAGCCACGCCTCAAAGAGCCACGCCTCAAAGAGCCACGCGTCAAAGAGCCACGCCTCAAAGAGCCACGCGTCAAAGAGCCACGCGTCAAAGAGCCACGCGTCAAAGAGCCACGCGTCAAAGAGCCACGCGTCTAAGAGCCATGCGTCTAAGAGCCACGCCTCAAAGAGCCACGCCTCAAAGAGCCACGCGTCAAAGAGCCACGCCTCAAAGAGCCACGCGTCAAAGAGCCACGCCTCAAAGAGCCACGCGTCTAAGAGCCACGCCTCAAAGAGCCACGCCTCAAAGAGCCACGCGTCAAAGAGCCACGCGTCTAAGAGCCACGCGTCTAAGAGCCACGCGTCTAAGAGCCACGCGTCTAAGAGCCACGCCTCAAAGAGCCACGCCTCAAAGAGCCACGCCTCAAAGAGCCACGCGTCTAAGAGCCACGCCTCAAAGAGCCACGCCTCAAAGAGCCACGCCTCAAAGAGCCACGCCTCAAAGAGCCACGCCTTAAAGAGCCACACCTCAAAGAGCCACGCGTCAAAGAGCCACGCCTCAAAGAGCCACGCCTCAAAGAGCCACGCGTCTAAGAGCCACGCCTCAAAGAGCCACGCCTCAAAGAGCCACGCCTCAAAGAGCCACGCCTCAAAGAGCCACGCCTTAAAGAGCCACACCTCAAAGAGCCACGCCTCAAAGAGCCACGCGTCTAAGAGCCACGCGTCTAAGAGCCACGCCTCAAAGAGCCACGCCTCAAAGAGCCACGCCTCAAAGAGCCACGCCTTAAAGAGCCACGCCTTAAAGAGCCACGCGTCAAAGAGCCACGCCTCAAAGAGCCACGCGTCAAAGAGCCACGCCTTAAAGAGCCACGCCTTAAAGAGCCACACCTCAAAGAGCCACGCGTCAAAGAGCCACGCCTCAAAGAGCCACGCCTCAAAGAGCCACGCGTCTAAGAGCCACGCCTCAAAGAGCCACGCCTCAAAGAGCCACGCCTCAAAGAGCCACGCCTCAAAGAGCCACGCCTTAAAGAGCCACGCGTCAAAGAGCCACGCCTCAAAGAGCCACGCGTCAAAGAGCCACGCGTCAAAGAGCCACGCGTCAAAGAGCCACGCGTCTAAGAGCCACGCGTCTAAGAGCCACGCCTCAAAGAGCCACGCGTCAAAGAGCCACGCGTCAAAGAGCCACGCCTCAAAGAGCCACGCGTCAAAGAGCCACGCCTCAAAGAGCCACGCGTCAAAGAGCCACGCGTCAAAGAGCCACGCCTCAAAGAGCCACGCCTCAAAGAGCCACGCCTCAAAGAGCCACGCCTTAAAGAGCCACGCGTCAAAGAGCCACGCGTCAAAGAGCCACGCGTCAAAGAGCCACGCCTCAAAGAGCCACGCGTCAAAGAGCCACGCGTCTAAGAGCCATGCGTCTAAGAGCCACGCCTCAAAGAGCCACGCGTCAAAGAGCCACGCCTCAAAGAGCCACGCCTCAAAGAGCCACGCGTCAAAGAGCCACGCCTCAAAGAGCCACGCGTCAAAGAGCCACGCATCAAAGAGCCACGCCTCAAAGAGCCACGCGTCTAAGAGCCACGCGTCAAAGAGCCACGCCTCAAAGAGCCACGCCTCAAAGAGCCACGCGTCTAAGAGTCACGCGTCTAAGAGCCACGCGTCTAAGATCCGTTCACGCTCAGTAAACAGCTAGATACACTGAACGGGAGTGTCTCTGAGCTTCACACTCCTTTATTAGTGAAGTAGTGTGTTCACTACTAAGACTCTACTTTCACCTTCAGGATCCACAAACGAGGAGAAGCAGCTGACGCTAACGCTAAACGTTCTCAGGAGAGAATCCAGCGCATGTTCACGGTTCTTCTGGCGGTTCTTCATAATCTGGAGCTTTTGGACTTCCTGTGTGGGGAAACTGTGGCACTGTATTGTGTTTTAGTCTACGCTTAAAACCAACAGCCTCCGTCAAGTCTCTCACCAGTGGTGGTCTACTCAACCACTCAAACTCATCCAGACTGAAGTGAGGAGAGCAGAGCGGGGGTCTTTGGGTAGCTGTGTTGTTTAGACTAATATCAGTCTTCACACTTTCACTGAAACAACATCAACAACACAATGTACATGGTTTTCTTTAAGCTAGGTTGGTAACTAACATTCACTCCTTCAGACCACAGTCCAGTTTAGACCTGAAACCATTTGACATCATCTACCCAGCAGGCATTGTGCGTCAGAAATATGTTAAGCATTTAGAATAATTTAGATAATTTATAAATAAATCTGCTACTTTTGTGACTTTTACAACATGTTTTAATAATTTAGAGTCATCACAACATATTAAGGCTTACAAGTCTTAATAGCTGGGGTTCCCTTAAAGAAGGAGAACCTGAATTTAATGGAGCTGAAAACTATAAATTATAAGTTAACCATACTACATGTTTACAGGCTGAACATAGTATAAAAATAATAGTCCATAAGCTAAATCCATCAATATTCAGTGTTAATACTGATATTGACACAGCAAGCAGCTAAAACATATAAAGATAAAGCGATTGATTAATGTTAACCAACAGTGTCAAGGTCCTGAATCTACCAGACAGTGAGTGAACAGACGATTCCTGTTATAACCGACAAGGCAGCAATGGTGAGTCCAAAGAGAGACAAACCACACATTGGTGACATGGTACTGGGCTCATCACTGAAGGCAACAACAGCTATCCCTATTAAACCCAAGGTAGTTTAATCCCAAGAGGCCAAGATGTTTGAACTCTAGAAACCAAGGTGATGGAAAATAATGTAAGATGACTGAACCCAATGAACACAATGTGACTGAATCCTTGAACTCAAGGTGGTTGACCCCTTGAACCCATAGTTGTTGAACCCTTGAACACAAAGAGATTGAATTTTTAAGCCCAAAAAGATTAAATCATTGACCTTAAGGTCAATGAACCTTGGAACCCAAGGTGGTTGAACCCTCGAACCAAAGGTGACTGAACCTATGTACCCAAAGAGACTGAAGCCTTTAACCTTTGAACGCAACCTAAGGTGGTTAAACCCTTGAATCCAGGGTGATTGAGCCCTTGAACCTAATACAAAATTTGAGAAAAGAACTGAAGGTCAGGATACACTGGCCAGCATCTTGAGGCAGTAAACACTATCGTAGACGAATGGGCTGAAGTCCCACATGAATGAGAGATTAGATTCCTCGTACAGTAAGCATATATATATATATATATATATATATATATATATATATATATATATATATTCCTCGTACAGTAAGTATATTTGTTTTCACTGAGAGACACAAGAGGAACATCAGGTTGTTCTAAACTGAACACAATCTGTTTCTACAGGCGTAACAGGCAGAACAAGATGAAAAAGAAAGGATTTTTTACTTTTTTATGCACATGAATGTCTCTGCAAATGTATCTATTGTCAATTTGTTGCCTAAAGCAACGACTAGCAGGAAGTATGCAAGCTTCTACACTCCACTCATCTTTATGGACTGCTCGACACATTATGAGACATTATGAAGAGTAACTGACAACGTTTTGAGGCTCATCAATCTTGCTTTTGTCATTTCCTTCATTTTGCTGCCTGCAGAGGTCTGGTCAGCCCTGTAACGCACAGTTACTGTTAATTTACTGAATTCTACTGTAAATAAACTGTAATAAAAATCTTTTTACTGTGGTGCTCAATTTGTTGCTGAAAACCTTGTAGGACAACAGACTCACATACACACCAGCACCCACAAATTAAGAACCACCTGTTTACAACATAGCAACAGTCTAGCAACACCTTAACAGCCTCCTTGACAACCACCTGAGAAATTGCCCTGGAACACCTTTACAATGACCTGGGTGCCACAGCAACAGTCTTGCAACCAATCAAGATTACGTAGCAACCACCTGGGATACCACAGAAATTGCCTAGTAACCACTTCAGCAATCGCTATGGGTACCATGGCAACAGCCTTGGCACTGTTACCCAGAATATATAAGAATGCCCTGGCAACACCTTAGCAACTTTGCTACCAGGTGGAATGTCATAACAATAGCCTAGCATCACCTTAGAAACGACCTAGGATCCCATAACAATGGCCTAGCATCACGTTAGAAGCCATCAGTGATACCATAACAATAGCCAAGCATTACCTAAGCAACCACCAGTGATACCATAACAATGGACAAACATCACTTTAGCAACCACCTAGGATACTATACTAATTGCCTAGCACCACTTTAGCAACCACCTGGAATACAACAAGAGTGACCTACCGTCCCCTTAGAAGCATCACCTTAGCAAACGCCAGGGATGCCACAATAATGGTAAGGCATCACCTTAGCAACCGCCTGGGATGCCTTATCAATGGCCAAGTACCACCTTAGCAACCACCTGGCATGCCATAACAATGTACTAGCACCACCTTAGCAACCACCTGGAATACAATAACAGTGACCTAGCATCCGCTTAGAAGCCATCAGTGATACCATAACAATGGCCAAGCATCACCTTAGCAACCACGTGGGATACCATAGAAATGGCCAAGCAACACCTCAGCAACACCCTGGGATGCCATAACAATGGCCTAGCATCACCTTAGCAACCACCTGGGATGAAAAGCCAACTTACAGCTGGTTCCTGAACTTCTCCTTCCAGTTCCTCCTCGAGACTTGTATGTGTAGTGATGAGCATTGACTGTAGGGGTTAAACACCAGAACCCACCACCGGACCACTCAGACCGGATCCTCCAACATCACAACTAATCACAACCCTGGACAGCACACAGCACAGCTGGGATCGGACCCTGAACATCAGGCGGGGGGTACACATCTGCCCCGCTCCGTGGTGCCCTGTGGGAATTCTGCCGGCTACTCTCAGCCCTCCTGCTCCCTCTCCACCATCTGGCTGTGCTGAGCTCCGCACGCTCGGCTCCTCATATCATTAGTGAGGAGATGTTATATAAGAGGCTGGACGCTGGAGTCACAGGGGAGCAGCCCAGAACAAGCAGACTGACCTCCTGCCCTCAGACTGCCCTCAGACTGCCCTCAGACTGCCCTCTCGCTCAGTGTGCTAATAACTGGGTTTTAAACAGTCATTCTTCAGAATCAGTACAGAGCCAGCTCAGGTTTAAC
>CM038702.1:65272235-65274735 GCA_021613375.1 Megaleporinus macrocephalus | reverse complement strand
AATGAAAAAATGTGTCAGTGATGAATTCTGTTGAGTGTTGGACTTTACTTCTTTATTCATTCATCACATTACAATCCAAAACAAGCAGGCCAGTCTGGAGAAAAAGAACATATGAATGAATGAATGAATGAATGAATGAATTTTTGATGGACTGATCAGATGAAAAACGATGTAGAATAATTGGAATTTTCATTTAAGCTGGAAATGATTCAGTAAAGCTTCTGTTTGACATGATGAATGCATAAATGAATGAATGAATAAAGGCTCAAAATTGAAGAACGTTGTATTTGAGCTACAAATAAATCAGTAAACCTTCAGTTTGAAGTGATGAATGAATGAATAAAGATTCAAAATTCAAGAACTTTGTATTTCAGCTAAAATGAATCAGTGAACCTTCTGTTTGAAGTGATGAATGAATGAAGGAATAAGGTTAAAAATTGAAGAACCTCGTATTTGAGCTAAAATGAGCCAGTAAAGCTTCTGTTTGAAGTGATGAATAGATCAATGAATGAATAAAGGTTAAAATTTTAAGAACTGTGTATTTGAGCTAAAAATGAATCAGTAAAGCTTCTGTTTAAAGTGATGAATGAATGAATAAAGATTCAAAATTCAAAAACTTAGTATTTCAGCTAAAATGAATCAGTGAACCTTCTGTTTGAAGTGATGAATGAATGAAGGAATAAGGTTAAAAATTAAAGAACCTTGTATTTGAGTTAAAAATGAATCAGTAAAGCACCTGTTTGAAGTGATGAATGAATGAATGAATGAATGAAGGAATAAGGTTAAAAATTGAAGAACCTCGTATTTGAGCTAAAACGAACCAGTAAAGCATCTGTTTGAAGTGATGAATGGATGAATGAATGAATAAAGGTTAAAATTTTAAGAACCGTGTATTTGAGCTAAAAATGAATCAGTAAAGCTTTTGTTTAAAGTGATGAATGAATAAATGAATGAATGAATAATTTAATGAAAATTGAAGAACCTTGTATTTGAGCTAAAAATGAATCCGTGAAGCTTCTGTTTGAATTGGTGAATAAATGAATGAATGAATGAATGAATGAATGAAAATTGAAGAACCTTGTATTTGAGCTAAAATGAATCAGTAAAGCTTGTTTGAAGAGATGAATGAATGAATGAATGAAGGAATAAGGTTAAAAACTGAAGAATCTCGTATTTGAGCTAAAATGAACCAGTAAAGCTTCTGTTTGAAGTGATGAATGAATGAATGAATGAATGAAAGAAAATTGAAGAACCTTGTATTTGACCTAAAAATGAATCCGTGAAGCTTCTGTTTGAATTGATGAATGAATGAATGAATGAATGAATGAAAGTTGAAGAACCTTGTATTTGAGCTAAAATGAATCAGTAAAGCTTGTTTGAAGAGATGAATGAATGAATGAATGAATCCGTATGAATGAATGAATAATTACACTCGGAAACAAGTGCGGGAGTCTCCTCGGCAGGCCGGGAGCGTATTTATCCGAGCCCGCTAATCTAAAGTGACTTCTTTTCTTTCCCTCCAGTCGTGTAACTCGGAGCGTCGGCTGAAGGCCTTGAAGGCCCTGAGGGTTCGCCACTGATCTATTACCGAGATCAGGAGACGCACAGCTTCAAGGGCTCTTCTGGTATGAGGCAGAATTCAAAAAGCCACTAGCAGCCCTGGCGTGGAATACAGAACGGGGCTTTTCAAGCACTCTTCTGAAGGCAACCGATACGAGAGCTCCGCTGAAGGCCAGCTTTTGTGTCTGAGCGCAGATAAAACAGGAGGAACTCTCGTCACCAGGAACGCTCCAGCTTCTGGAAGACCGGCAAACAAAGGAAAACGACGGACACCGTGCAAACGAACGAAAGAGGCCAATGACTGAAACTCTACTCGAATGAATGAGTGATGAAAACAGGCTCAGAGCCAAGTTGTACAGCTTTTCTTAGAGGTGATTAATGAATGAACAAAAGAAGGAAAGATGCACGAATAAATATAACAAGAGTAGGCGATATGAATGAATGAATGAATGAATGAATAAATGAAGGATGGACTGCAGATTTAAAATTAACAGTGATGAATGAATGAACAAATAAACAGTGAGGTGAATAAATGAATGAATGAATCATTGGATATTTTCTAAAACAGCAGTGATTTTTTCTCAATAATGATGAATGTCAAACTTTTTGTAAGAAGTGATACTTAAATGAATGAGTAAATTAATGAATTCATGAATTAATTAATTCATTCATTCATTAATTAACAGATTATTAGGATTCTGAATTTTTACTTGAGCTAAAAATGTACCTATAAAGCTTCTGTTAAAGATTACAAATAAATAAATGAATGAATGAATGAATAAATGAATGACGTAGCAACTAGAATTCATGCCAAATGAGAATGAATTCTATGAAATGAGATGAAATGAGAGCGAGTGAGTGAACGTGTGACTGGTTGGGATGTACTTGTAAATAATGTACACGTATAAAATATTACTGTGGGTGGGTGAGTGAATGGGTG
>CM038702.1:65264735-65267235 GCA_021613375.1 Megaleporinus macrocephalus | reverse complement strand
GACTCTCTCAGTCTGTGATCAGTCATAACTTCACTGTCCAGCGACTTTCTCAGTCTGTGATCAGTCATAACTTCACTGTCCAGCGACTCTCTCAGTCTGTGATCAGTCATAACTTTACTGTCCAGCGACTCTCTCAGTCTGTGATCAGTCGTAACTTCACTGTCCAGCGACTTTCTCAGTCTGTGATCAGTCGTAACTTCACTGTCCAGCAGCGACTCTCTCAGTCTGTGATCAGTCGTAACTTCACTGTCCAGCGACTCTCTCAGTCTGTGATCAGTCGCAACTTCACTGTCCAGCAGCGACTCTCTCAGTCTATGATCAGTCGTAACTTCACTGTCCAGCGACTCTCTCAGTCTGTGATCAGTCATAACTTTACTGTCCAGCGACTCTCTCAGTCTGTGATCAGTCATAACTTCATTGTCCAGCGACTCTCTCAGTCTGTGATCAGTCATAACTTCACTGTCCAGCAGCGACTCTCTCAGTCTGTGATCAGTCGTAACTTCACTGTCCAGCAGCAACTCTCTCAGTCTGTGATCAGTCGTAACTTCACTGTCCAGCGACTCTCTCAGTCTGTGATCAGTCGTAACTTCACTGTCCAGCGACTCTCTCAGTCTGTGATCAGTCATAACTTCACTGTCCAGCAGCGACTCTCTCAGTCTGTGATCAGTCGTAACTTCACTGTCCAGCGACTCTCTCAGTCTGTGATCAGTCATAACTTCACTGTCCAGCGACTCTCTCAGTCTGTGATCAGTTGTAACTTCACTGTCCAGCAGCGACTCTCTCAGTCTGTGATCAGTCATAACTTCACTGTCCAGCAGCGACTCTCTCAGTCTGTGATCAGTCATAACTTCACTGTCCAGCAACGACTCTCTCAGTCTGTGATCAGTCATAACTTCACTGTCCAGCAACGACTCTCTCAGTCTGTGATCAGTCATAACTTCACTGTCCAGCGACTCTCTCAGTCTGTGATCAGTCATAACTTCACTGTCCAGCGACTCTCTCAGTCTGTGATCAGTCATAACTTCACTGTCCAGCGACTCTCTCAGTCTGTGATCAGTTGTAACTTCACTGTCCAGCAGCGACTCTCTCAGTCTGTGATCAATCATAACTTTACTGTCCAGCAGCGACTCTCTCAGTCTGTGATCAGTCATAACTTCACTGTCCAGCAGCGACTCTCTCAGTCTGTGATCAGTCGTAACTTCCCTGTCCAGCAACGACTCTCTCAGTCTGTGATCAGTCATAACTTCACTGTCCAGCGACTCTCTCAGTCTGTGATCAGTCATAACTTCACTGTCCAGCAGCGACTCTCTCAGTCTGTGATCAGTCGTAACTTCCCTGTCCAGCAACGACTCTCTCAGTCTGTGATCAGTCATAACTTCACTGTCCAGAGACTCTCTCAGTCTGTGATCAGTCATAACTTCACTGTCCAGCAGCGACTCTCTCAGTCTGTGATCAGTCATAACTTCACTGTCCAGCAACGACTCTCTCAGTCTGTGATCAGTCGTAACTTCACTGTCCAGCGACTCTCTCAGTCTGTGATCAGTCGTAACTTCACTGTCCAGCGACTCTCTCAGTCTGTGATCAGTCATAACTTCACTGTCCAGCAACGACTCTCTCAGTCTATGATCAGTCGTAACTTCACTGTCCAGCGACTCTCTCAGTCTGTGATCAGTTGTAACTTCACTGTCCAGCGACTCTCTCAGTCTGTGATCAGTCATAACTTCACTGTCCAGCGACTCTCTCAGTCTGTGATCAGTCATAACTTCACTGTCCAGCGACTCTCTCAGTCTGTGATCAGTTGTAACTTCACTGTCCAGCGACTCTCTCAGTCTGTGATCAGTCATAACTTCACTGTCCAGCGACTCTCTCAGTCTGTGATCAGTCGTAACTTCACTGTCCAGCGACTCTCTCAGTCTGTGATCAGTCGTAACTTCACTGTCCAGCAGCGACTCTCTCAGTCTGTGATCAGTCATAACTTCACTGTCCAGCGACTTTCTCAGTCTGTGATCAGTCATAACTTCACTGTCCAGCGACTCTCTCAGTCTGTGATCAGTCATAACTTTACTGTCCAGCGACTCTCTCAGTCTGTGATCAGTCGTAACTTCACTGTCCAGCGACTTTCTCAGTCTGTGATCAGTCGTAACTTCACTGTCCAGCAGCGACTCTCTCAGTCTGTGATCAGTCGCAACTTCACTGTCCAGCAGCGACTCTCTCAGTCTATGATCAGTCGTAACTTCACTGTCCAGCGACTCTCTCAGTCTGTGATCAGTCATAACTTTACTGTCCAGCGACTCTCTCAGTCTGTGATCAGTCATAACTTCATTGTCCAGCGACTCTCTCAGTCTGTGATCAGTCATAACTTCACTGTCCAGCAGCGACTCTCTCAGTCTGTGATCAGTCGTAACTTCACTGTCCAGCAGCAACTCTCTCAGTCTGTGATCAGTCGTAACTTCACTGTCCAGCGACTCTCTCAGTCTGTGATCAGTCGTAACTTCACTGT
>CM038702.1:65242235-65259735 GCA_021613375.1 Megaleporinus macrocephalus | reverse complement strand
CACCATCACTCTGCACATCAGTTATTTATTTATTTATTTATTTATTTATGTATTTATGTATTTATTTATTTATGTATTTATTTATTTATTTATTAATTTAAAGTCAAAGTTATTTATTTAAAGTCATGAATCTTTAGTGGGGTGCTTTTATTAATTTCCATGGTTACAGTGATTATTAATGTTTTACTGAGGCTTGCAGCTTTTTAAACTGATCCCCAGTCAGCCAGACACTGATATGGTGATTAGAAGTTGATTCTGTTCAGTGGTCTGCAACACCCCCCCCCTCGCCCACACCTCCACTCATGTCCCACACCCTCCCAATCAATGTGCTGCCATTTGTATGGAGCCCAATTAGAAGGAAGTGCTGAGGCTACAGAGACGCTCCCCGCCGAGCGGCGTCCTAATCCGGTTTGCTGATCAGGGGATTGATTAGGGATTTGGAGTGGAGGACGCCGTGGCGACGGCGGCGCGATCGATCCGCTTTTCCTCGCGCTCAATTACTCCGGCCCTCGGCAGCCCGGGATTTATGCTCAGCGGCAGCACGTCACGACTCGCGCCAGCCGCCAGCGGTGTATGCGTGAGGGGGCGGGGGGGAGAAGTGGGGGGGGGGGGGGGGGGGGGGGGCAATAAGACAAGCGGACCCCCGTCTGGAACTGCCATCCTGCTGACGACAAGCTCCGCAGAGTTTAGCATCTCTCTCACACACAGATCTGACTACCACACCCCTACCCCATCTATACAGTGAAACACCCACACACACACTAGTGAACACACACACACACTAGTGAATACAACACACATTGGTGAATACACACACTAGTGAATACACACACACACTAGTGAATACACACACACACACTAGTGAATACACACACACACACACACACACTAGTGAATACACACACACACACACTAGTGAACACACACACACACACATGAGTGAATACACACACACGTAAACACACACACATATTTGGGGGCAGTTACCCCCCCCCCCACACACACACACTAGTGAACACAGACATTAGTGGACACAAACTTTAGGAGGCAGTGAAACACCCATATACATACACACATACACACACATTAGGGGGCGGTTAAACACCCCCCCCACACACACACACACACACACTAGTGAACACACAAACTAGTGAACACAAACATTAGATGAACATAAGCAGTGAAGCATTCACATACACGCACACTAGTAAACACACACACATACACACACACACACACACACACACACACTAGGGGGCAGTTAAACACCCCCCCACATACACACAAACTAGTGAACACAAACATTAGGAGGCAGTGAAACACCCACACACACACACATTAGGGGGCAGTTAAACACCCCCTCCCCACACACACTAGTGAACACACAAACTAGTGAACACAAACATTAGGAAGCAGTGAAGCACTCACATACACACACACACACACAAACACACACTAGTGAGCACACACACACTAGTAAACACACACACTAGTGAATACACACACACACACACACACACTAGTGAATACACACACACTAGTGAACACACACATGAGTGAATACACACACACACACACGTAAACACACACACATATTAGGGGGCAGTTACCCCCCCCCCACACACACACACTAGTGAACACAGACATTAGTGGACACAAACATTAGGAGGCAGTGAAACACCCATATACATACACACATACACACACATTAGGGGGCGGTTAAACACCCCCCCCACACACACACACACACACACTAGTGAACACACAAACTAGTGAACACAAACATTAGATGAACATAAGCAGTGAAGCATTCACATACACGCACACTAGTAAACACACACACATACACACACACACACACACACACTAGGGGGCAGTTAAACACCCCCCCACATACACACAAACTAGTGAACACAAACATTAGGAGGCAGTGAAACACCCACACACACACACATTAGGGGGCAGTTAAACACCCCCTCCCCACACACACTAGTGAACACACAAACTAGTGAACACAAACATTAGGAAGCAGTGAAGCACTCACATACACACACACACACACAAACACACACTAGTGAGCACACACACACTAGTAAACACACACACTAGTGAATACACACACACACACACACACACACACACTAGTGAATACACACACACTAGTGAACACACACATGAGTGAATACACACACACACACACACGTAAACACACACACATATTTGGGGGCAGTTACCCCCCCCCCCCACACACACACTAGTGAACACAGACATTAGTGGACACAAACATTAGGAGGCAGTGAAACACCCATATACATACACACATACACACACATTAGGGGGCGGTTAAACATCCCCCCCCACACACACACACACTAGTGAACACACAAACTAGTGAACACAACCATTAGATGAACATAAGCAGTGAAGCATTCACATACACACACACTAGTAAACACACACACATACACATACACACACACACACACACACACACACACTAGGGGGCAGTTAAACACCCCCCCCACAAACACACAAACTAGTGAACACAAACATTAGGAGGCAGTGAAACACCCACACACACACACACATTAGGGGGCGGTTAAACACCCCCTCCCCACACACACTAGTGAACACACAAACTAGTGAACACAAACATTAGGAAGCAGTGAAACACTCACATACACAAACACACACTAGTGAGCACACACACACTAGTAAACACACATACACACACACATTAGGGGGCAGTTAAACACCCCCGCCCACACACACACACACTAGTGAGTACACACACTGGTGAACACACACACACACTTGTAAATACACACACACACACACACACACACACACACACACTTACATTAGGGGCAGACACACACACACATTAGGGGCAGACACACACACATACAAATTAGGGGGCAGTTAAACACCCCCCCCACACACACAAACACACACACAAACACTAGTGAACACAGTCATTTGTGGGCACAAACATTAGGGGGCAGTGAAACACCCACATACACACACACACACACACACACACTAGAGTAAAACACCCACATACACACAAACACACACAAACAAACACACTAGAGTGAAACACCCACATACACACACACACACACACACACACACACACCACACACACACACTAGTGAACACACACACACTAGGGGGCAGTGAAACACCCCTATACACACACTAGGGGCAGTAAGCACACAGAGTGGTGGGCAGCCCTATCCACAGTACCCAGGGAGCAGTTGGGGG
Source organism: Megaleporinus macrocephalus (assembly GCA_021613375.1). Lineage (NCBI taxonomy): Eukaryota > Metazoa > Chordata > Actinopteri > Characiformes > Anostomidae > Megaleporinus > Megaleporinus macrocephalus. The sequence continues at coordinate 65,256,468 of CM038702.1, read as the reverse complement.
CTAGGTGCCTAGCTTAGAGTTCAGGGGATTAAACCTGCAACCTTCTGGTTTAGGGAACTGAGCTGGTTCCCTGAACTCCAGCCCACCACTGCCCCCTGCTCGTGAACAGACAGTGAGCCAGCGGGTTCATTCATATCCTAATATTATTATTATTGAGTGTGATGGGATCCTCAGCTTGATCTTATATGTCCTCCATAAGCATCATTCAGCTTCTCATTACGAGAGAACCCCCCACAATCATCATCATGCCCCCCCACCCTCATCTCCATGTGTCTGATCATTTCACAGATACAGAAATAAGCTCATTCTAGGACATGTCCAAGAACATCATGGTGATCAGGATCCTCTGCGTGTGCGGATAATCTTGGCGCTGCTGAATGTCAGCTTTATTAAGCCGAGGTTGAAATGGATGCTCTGTATCATCACAGCTAATTGGGAACAGTTTCCTTACAGGCCGCCAAATCAGCTCTAATTCACAACCATGAACACCACGGCGGACGTCTGGAGCCTGCGAGCGCCGTGATCCATCAGAAACAAACAAACAAATAAACAAATAAAACAAACAGCCTCCTCACAAAATACCATTCAACCTCATTTACCTTCATATTCTAGAACCAGGAGAACTTTTACATAGAAAAACAACTCTCAGCTCAGTATAGTGGCCAGTTAGTGGACGTACAAGGTGGGTGTTTCTAATAAAGTGGCCAGTTAGTGGACGTACAAGGTGGGTGTTTCTAATAAAGTGGCCAGTTAGTGGACGTACAACGTGGGTGTTTCTAATAAAGTGGCCAGTTAGTGGACGTACAAGGTGGGTGTTTCTAATAAAGTGGCCAGTTAGTGGATGTACAAGGTGGGTGTTTCTAATAAAGTGGCCAGTTAGTGGACGTACAAGGTGGGTGTTTCTAATAAAGTGGCCAGTTAGTGGAAGTACAAGGTGGGTGTTTCTAATGAAGTGGCCAGTTAGTGAAAGTACAAGGTGGGTGTTTCTAATAAAGTGGCCAGTTAGTGGAAGTACAAGGTGGGTGTTTCTAATAAAGTGGCCAGTTAGTGGACGTACAACGTGGGTGTTTCTAATAAAGTGGCCAGTTAGTGGACGTACAAGGTGGGTGTTTCTAATAAAGTGGCCAGTGAGTGGACGTACAAGGTGGGTGTTTCTAATAAAGTGGCCAGTGAGTGGAAGTACAAGGTGGGTGTTTCTAATAAAGTGGCCGGTGAGTGGAAGTACAAGGTGGGTGTTTCTAATAAAGTGGCCAGTGAGTGGAAGTACAAGGTGGGTGTTTCTAATAAATTGGCCAGTGAGTGGAAGTGTAAGGTAGGTGTTTCCAATAAAGTGTCCACTGAGTGGAAGTACAAGGTAAGTATTTCCAATAAAGTGGCCAGTTAGTGAAGGTACAAGGTGTTTCCAATAAAGTAACCAGTGAGTAAAAGCTCAAGGTAGGTGTTTCCAATAAAGTGTCCACTGAGTGGAAGTACAAGGTAGGTGTTTCTAATAAATTGGCCAGTTAGTAAGAGTACAATGTAGGTGTTTCTAATAAAGTGGCCAGTGAGTGGACGTACAAGGTGGGTGTTTCTAATAAAGTGGCCAGTGAGTGGACGTACAAGGTGGGTGTTTCTAATAAAGTGGCCAGTTAGTGGACGTACAAGGTGGGTGTTTCTGATAAAGTGGCCAGTGAGTGGACGTACAAGGTGGGTGTTTCTAATAAAGTGGCCAGTGAGTGGACGTACAAGGTGGGTGTTTCTAATAAAGTGGCCAGTTAGTGGACGTACAAGGTGGGTGTTTCTAATAAAGTGGCCAGTTAGTGGACGTACAAGGTGGGTGTTTCTAATAAAGTGGCCAGTTAGTGGACGTACAAGGTGGGTGTTTCTAATAAAGTGGCCAGTTAGTGGACGTACAAGGTGGGTGTTTCTAATAAAGTGGCCAGTTAGTGGACGTACAAGGTTGGTGTTTCTAATAAAACGGCCAGTTAGTGGACGTACAAGGTGAGTGTTTCTAATAAAGTGGCCAGTGAGTGGACGTACAAGGTGGGTGTTTCTAATGAAGTGGCCAGTTAGTGAAAGTACAAGGTGGGTGTTTCTAATAAAGTGGCCAGTGAGTGGACGTACAAGGTGGGTGTTTCTAATAAAGTGGCCAGTGAGTGGACGTACAAGGTGGGTGTTTCTAATAAAGTGGCCAGTGAGTGGAAGTACAAGGTGGGTGTTTCTAATAAAGTGGCCAGTGAGTGGAAGTACAAGGTGGGTGTTTCTAATAAATTGGCCAGTGAGTGGAAGTGTAAGGTAGGTGTTTCCAATAAAGTGGCCAGTGAGTGGAAGTACAAGGTATGTGTTTCCAATAAAGTGGCCAGTTAGTGGAAGTACAAGGTGTTTCCAATAACGTGGCCAGTGAGTGGAAGTACAAGGTAGGTGTTTCTAATAAAGTGGCCAGTTAATGGAAGCACTAGGTAGGCACTTATAATAAAGTGGCCAGTTGGTGGAAGTACAAGGTAGGTGTTTCTAATAAAGTGGCCAGTTAGTGGAAAGACAAGGTAGGTGTTTCTAATAAAGTGGCCAGTGAGTGGAAGCACAAGGTAGGTGTTTCTAATAAAGTGGCCAGTGAGTGGAAGTACAAGGAAGGTGTTTCTAATAAATTGGCCAGTTAGTAAGAGTACAATGTAGGTGTTTCTAATAAAGTGGCCAGTGAGTGGAAGTACAAGGTAGGTGTTTCTAATAAAGTGGCCAGTTAGTGGAAGTACAAGGAAGGTGTTTCTAATAAATTGGCCAGTAAGTAAGAGTACAATGTAGGTGTTTCTAATAAAGTGGCCAGTGAGTGGAAGTACAAGGAAGGTGTTTCTAATAAATTGGCCAGTGAGGGGAAGTACAAGGTAGGTGTTTCTAATAAAGTGGCCAGTGAGTGGAAGTACAAGGAAGGTGTTTCTAATAAAGTGGTCAGTTAGTAAGAGTACAGGTAGGTGTTTCTAATAAAGTGGCCAGTGAGTGGAAGTACAAGGAAGGTGTTTCTAATAAAGTGGCCAGTGAGTGGAAGTACAAGGAAGGTGTTTCTAATAAAGTGGTCAGTTAGTAAGAGTACAGGTAGGTGTTTCTAATAAAGTGGCCAGTGAGTGGAAGTACAAGGAAGGTGTTTCTAATAAAGTGGCCAGTAAGTGGAAGTACAAGGGAGGTGTTTTTAATAAAGTGGCCAGTTAGTAAGAGTACAAGGTAGGTGTTTCTAATAAAGTGGCCAGTGAGCGGAAGTACAAGCATGGTGTTTCTAATAAATTGGCCAGTGAGGGGAAGTACAAGGGAGGTGTTTTTGATAAAGTGGCCAGTTAGTAAGAGTACAGGTAGGTGTTTCTAATAAAGTGGCCAGTGAGTGGAAGTACAAGGAAGGTGTTTCTAATAAATTGGCCAGTGAGGGGAAGTACAAGGGAGGTGTTTTTGATAAAGTGGCCAGTTAGTAAGAGTACAAGGTAGGTGTTTCTAATAAAGTGGCCAGTGAGCGGAAGTACAAGCATGGTGTTTCTAATAAAGTGGTACTATAGTACTTTAGCAGTTTGCACTGTACAAGCCTCAGGGGGCAGTGTTATGAGCAGGGGGGGCTTCAGTTGGTCAGGCTGAGGCTCAGCAATGTTTATATAACATGAAACCAGCAGATCACCTGAATGTACTGAATGACCAGGTCATACCATCAATTATTCATTTCTTTCCTGAAATTCCAGGACGACAACGCCAGGATTCATCAGGCTCAGACTGTGGAAGAATGAACAATCATCTCACACATCAACTGCCCACCACAGCGTCCTGACTGCACGCCTATTGAAAATATCTGAGATGTGCTGGAGAAGAAGCTACAGGAGGTCCAACACAATATATATATATATATATATATATATATATATATATATATATATATATATATATATATATATATATATATATATATATATATATATATACACACACACACACACACACACACTAAAGCACCACATTTCAGGTCCTGTTGATGTATTTTCATTTGGTAATAAAAACTCATGACTGGTTAGAGAAGTATAAACTCCTACATATAAATATATGTTGAACTGAGTGAATGGGACTACTCGCTACTCGCTAAGCCTGTGCTGTAGTATTAGAGTATTAGAGAGGAGCTCCGCTGGAAAGGCAGTGTGAGTAATGCTCTGTTGAGGAGAGTAAGTGTTGATGAAAAGTCATTACAACAACAAGTCTGACTCATGACTTTTATTTATAGCACGCTGAGCTTTAAGCGCTGCTCAGTTACTCGCTTTCTGTCTAACAGACTGAACACACACACACACACACATACATATATACATTAGTATTATTACTAATCAAATCACTTAATACCAACATTCACACCACCCTGAACATCAACCTTAATACAAACCTGAATACAAACCTAGACATCAGCATGAACACCAACCTAAACATCAGCATGAACACCAACCTAGACACCAACCTGAACACCAACCTAAACATCAACCTGAACACCAACCTAAACATCAGCATGAACACCAACCTAGACACCAACCTAAACATCAGCATGAACACCAACCTAGACACCAACCTGAACACCAACCTAAACATCAACCTGAACACCAACCTAAACATCAACCTGAACACCAACCTGAACACCAACCTGAACACCAACCTAAACATCAGCATGAACACCAACCTAGACACCAACCTAAACACCAACCTAAACATCAACCTGAACACCAACCTAAACATCAGCATGAACACCAACCTAGACACCAACCTAAACATCAGCATGAACACCAACCTAGACACCAACCTGAACACCAACCTAAACATCAGCATGAACACCAACCTAGACACCAACCTAGACACCAAACTAAATACAAACCTCAATACCACCCGGAACACCAACCTGAACATCACCACGAACACCACCATGAAGACGTATGAGGCATGTGTTTCCAATAAAGTGGCTAGTGAGTAGAAGTACACGGCAGGAGTATCTAAGTGGCCAGCGAATGGAAGTACAAGGTTGCTGTTTCTAATAAAGTGGCCAGTTGGTGGAAGTACAAGACTGCTGTTTCTAATAAAGTGGCCAGTTAGTGGAAGTACAAGGTTGCTGTTTCTAATAAAGTGGCCAGTTAGTGGAAGTACAAGGTTGCTGTTTCTAATAAAGTGGCCAGTGAGTGGAAGTACAAGGTATGTGTTTCCAATATAGTGGCCAGTTAGTGGAAGTACAAGGCAGGTGTTTCTAATAAAGTGGCCAGTTAGTGGATGTACAAGGTTGCTGTTTCTAATAAAGTGGCCAGTGAGTGGACGTACAAGGTAGGTGTTTCTAATAAAATGGCCAGTGAGTGGAAGTACAAGGTATGTGTTTTCAATATAGTGGCCAGTTAGTGGAAGTACAAGGTAAGTGTTTCCAATAAAGTGGCCAGTGAGCGGCAGTAAAAGGTAGATGTTTCTAATAAAGTGGCCAGTTAATGGAAGTACAAGGTTGCTGTTTCTACTAAAGTGGCCAGTGAGTGGAAGTACAAGGTTGCTGTTTCTAATAAAGTGGCCAGTTAGTGGAAGTACAAGGTAGATGTTTCTAATAAAGTGGCCAGTTAGTGGAAGTACAAGGTAGATGTTTCTACTAAAGTGGCCAGTTAGGGAAGTACAAGGTAGATGTTTCTAATAAAGTGGCCAGTTAGTGGAAGTACAAGGTTGCTGTTTCTAATAAAGTGGCCAGTTAGTGGAAGTACAAGGTTGCTGTTTCTAATAAAGTGGCCAGTGAGTGGAAGTACAAGGTATGTGTTTCCAATATAGTGGCCAGTTAGTGGAAGTACAAGGCAGGTGTTTCTAATAAAGTGGCCAGTTAGTGGATGTACAAGGTTGCTGTTTCTAATAAAGTGGCCAGTGAGTGGACGTACAAGGTAGGTGTTTCTAATAAAATGGCCAGTGAGTGGAAGTACAAGGTATGTGTTTTCAATATAGTGGCCAGTTAGTGGAAGTACAAGGTAAGTGTTTCCAATAAAGTGGCCAGTGAGCGGCAGTAAAAGGTAGATGTTTCTAATAAAGTGGCCAGTTAATGGAAGTACAAGGTTGCTGTTTCTACTAAAGTGGCCAGTGAGTGGAAGTACAAGGTTGCTGTTTCTAATAAAGTGGCCAGTTAGTGGAAGTACAAGGTAGATGTTTCTAATAAAGTGGCCAGTTAGTGGAAGTACAAGGTAGATGTTTCTACTAAAGTGGCCAGTTAGGGAAGTACAAGGTAGATGTTTCTAATAAAGTGGCCAGTTAGTGGAAGTACAAGGCAGATGTTTCTACTAAAGTGGCCAGTTAGTGGAAGTACAAGGTAGATGTTTCTAATAAAGTGGCCAGTTAGTGGAAGTACAAGGTAGATGTTTCCAATAAAGTGGCCAGTTAGTGGAAGTACAAGGTAGATGTTTCTACTAAAGTGGCCAGTTAGGGAAGTACAAGGTAGATGTTTCTAATAAAGTGGCCAGTTAGTGGAAGTACAAGGTTGCTGTTTCTAATAAAGTGGCCAGTTAGTGGAAGTACAAGGTTGCTGTTTCTAATAAAGTGGCCAGTGAGTGGAAGTACAAGGTATGTGTTTCCAATATAGTGGCCAGTTAGTGGAAGTACAAGGCAGGTGTTTCTAATAAAGTGGCCAGTTAGTGGATGTACAAGGTTGCTGTTTCTAATAAAGTGGCCAGTGAGTGGACGTACAAGGTAGGTGTTTCTAATAAAATGGCCAGTGAGTGGAAGTACAAGGTATGTGTTTTCAATATAGTGGCCAGTTAGTGGAAGTACAAGGTAAGTGTTTCCAATAAAGTGGCCAGTGAGCGGCAGTAAAAGGTAGATGTTTCTAATAAAGTGGCCAGTTAATGGAAGTACAAGGTTGCTGTTTCTACTAAAGTGGCCAGTGAGTGGAAGTACAAGGTTGCTGTTTCTAATAAAGTGGCCAGTTAGTGGAAGTACAAGGTAGATGTTTCTAATAAAGTGGCCAGTTAGTGGAAGTACAAGGTAGATGTTTCTACTAAAGTGGCCAGTTAGGGAAGTACAAGGTAGATGTTTCTAATAAAGTGGCCAGTTAGTGGAAGTACAAGGCAGATGTTTCTACTAAAGTGGCCAGTTAGTGGAAGTACAAGGTAGATGTTTCTAATAAAGTGGCCAGTTAGTGGAAGTACAAGGTAGATGTTTCCAATAAAGTGGCCAGTTAGTGGAAGTACAAGGTAGATGTTTCTAATAAAGTGGCCAACACTGTCTCTGTTATACTGACAGCTCTGCACGTATATGCTATATAGTTATAGTACTACAGCAGTAGGGATGGACAGATCAGGCCAGAGGGAAGAGAGATGGGAAGGACAGCTGAGAGAGTGGAAAAATAAACAGAGGACAGAAGGATGGTCATTTCCACCCAACACACACTCAGGAGAGAGAGAGAGAGTGAGAGAGAGTGAGAGAGAGATGGAGAGAGGGAGAGAGAGAGAGAGAGAGAGATGGAGAGAGAGAGAGCTCAGCATGTGGTAAAAGGCTTGAAAATGACATTTAAAATAGCTTCTTGTTCATTTTAGTCTTATCATTGTTTTGTTTTGTTATATATATATATATATATACACGAGGGCCGAGGATTGAGAAAGACCCCAAACCCTGGGCGTGAATGTGTTGGGGTTTATGTTGCGAACTGCACTGTGCAGCTGTTTTCTCTCCGGGAGTCAACAACAAGTCTGAGATCTGAATCCAAGTCTGAATTCATTTTCATTGGTTCAGCGGCCGCCGCTAACTTCAGCTAACATTTGTTGCTTAGTAACAGGAGTCTCGGTATAGATTACGCTAATGTTCACCAGACATTACGAGCGCTCTGTGGGAGACTGTACGACCCTAAACATCACTCCATAAACTTGTGATCCTAAACTTCAGCTCCACCTCCAAGTTCCCTGCAGGGACAATAACCAGTAACTAATTACCCACATACAAACCTGTAGAAACCCAAAGCCTCCGAATGGCCATCAAACCATATTCAGCAATTATTCTTCATACACTCACCTTCAGACTCACATCTCAGGGGCTTCAAAGACCCGCCGGCAACGTTGTGCACATTCAATACATTTTCTTCAAAAGATGGCTCATCGTCTGGAGTGGCCTGAGAGCACCATTGAACTGTGTGCGTGTTGCCAAGAAGCAAGGAGACTACAGAGAGAAGCCCTCGCAGCTGTGGGTAACGAGGCTTTTCGAGTGTTGGAGATGACTCTCCTGCTCTGGAGGCTAAAATCCATCTCTCTGGAGATGTCAATGGTGCTGAAATAAGAAGAAACGAGCGCTCTTACAGGAAAAAACACACTTGATTCCTGAAGCTCTCCGCCGCAGAGACAGCACGCGGAAATGCTCCTCTTCCCCTCCCCCGAGCGCTCCTACTCGAAGCATTAGAGAACCTGAAGATTATGCATTTAGAGTATTCGGTAGACGCTCTTATCCAGAGCCACTTTCAGCTTACGCAGGAAGGTGAAGGTAGTGTTCGAGGTCTTACGCAAGTACTCTTATTGGTATAGTGGAATGTGGTTACCCAGACCAATCAAAACCCAGTCTACAGCATTACCATACCAACCACTGTATACCATCCACTACACTATACCAACCACTGTATACCAACCACTACACTATACCAGCCACTGTATACCATCCACTACACTATACCAACCACTGTATACCATCCACTACACTATACCAACCACTGTATACCAACCACTACACTATACCAACCACTATATACCACCCACTACACTATACCAACCACTGTATACCACCCACTACACTATACCAACCACTGTATACCAACCACTACACTATACCAGCCACTGTATACCATCCACTACACTATACCAACCACTGTATACCATCCACTACACTATACCAACCACTGTATACCACCCACTACACTATACCAACCACTGTATACCACCCACTACACTATACCAACCACTGTATACCATCCACTACACTATACCAACCACTGTATACCATCCACTACACTATACCAACCACTGTATACCAACCACTACACTATACCAACCACTATATACCACCCACTACACTATACCAACCACTGTATACCATCCACTACACTATACCAACCACTGTATACCAACCACTACACTATACCAACCACTATATACCACCCACTACACTATACCAACCACTGTATACCATCCACTACACTATACCAACCACTGTATACCATCCACTACACTATACCAACCACTGTATGCCAACCCAGTACACTATACCAACCACTGTATACCATTCACTACACTATACCAACCACTGTATACCATCCACTACACTATACCAACCACTGTATACCATCCACTACACTATACCAACCACTGTATACAAACCACTACACTATACCAACCACTGTATACCAACCACTATATACCAACCACTACACTATACCAACCACTGTATACCAACCACTACACTATACCAACAACTGTACACCAACCACTACACTATACCAACCACTGTATACCAACCCAGTACACTATACCAACCACTGTATACCATCCACTACACTATACCAACCACTGTATACCAACCCAGTACACTATACCAACCACTGTATACCATCCACTACACTATACCAACCACTGTATACCAACCCAGTACACAATACCAAGCACAGTATACCAACCACTACACTATACCAACCACTGTATACCAAACACTACACTATACCAACCACTGCATACCAACCACTACACTATACCAACCACTGTATACCAACCCAGTACACTATACCAACCACTGTATACCATCCACTACACTATACCAACCACTGTATACCAACCCAGTACACTATACCAACCACTGTATACCATCCACTACACTATACCAACCACTGTATACCAACCCAGTACACAATACCAAGCACAGTATACCAACCACTACACTATACCTACCACTGTATACCAACCACTACACTATACCAACCACTGTATACCAACCCAGTACACTATACCAACCACTGTATACCAACCACTGTATACCATCCACTACACTATACCAAACACTGTATACCAACCACTGTATACCAACCCAGTACCCTATACCAACCACTGTATACCAACCCACTACACTATACCAACCACTGTATACCAACCCAGTACACTACACCAACCACTGTGTACCATCCACTACACTATACCAAACACTGTATACCAACCACTATATACCAACCCAGTACACTATACCAACCACTGTATACCAACCCAGTACACTATACCAACCACTGTGTACCATCCACTACACTATACCAAACACTGTATACCAACCACTATATACCAACCCAGTACATTATACCAACCACTGTATACCATCCACTACACTATACCAACCACTGTATACCAACCCAGTACACTATACCAACTACTGTATACCACCCCACTACACTATACCAACCACTGTATACCAAACCAGCACACTATACCAACCACTGTATACCATCCACTACACTATACCAACCACTGTATACCATCCACTACACTATACCAACCACTGTATACCACCCACTACACTATACCAACCACTGTATACCACCCACTACACTATACCAACCACTGTATACCACCCACTACACTATACCAACCACTGTATACCATCCACTACACTATACCAACCACTGTATACCATCCACTACACTATACCAACCACTATATACCAACCACTACACTATACCAACCACTATATACCACCCACTACACTATACCAACCACTGTATACCATCCACTACACTATACCAACCACTGTATACCATCCACTACACTATACCAACCACTGTATACCAACCCAGTACACTATACCAACCACTGTATACCATTCACTACACTATACCAACCACTGTATACCATCCACTACACTATACCAACCACTGTATACCATCCACTACACTATACCAACCACTGTATACCATCCACTACACTATACCAACCACTGTATACAAACCACTACACTATACCAACCACTGTATACCAACCACTACACTATACCAACCACTATATACCAACCACTACACTATACCAACCACTGTATACCATCCACTACACTATACCAACCACTGTATACCAACCACTACACTATACCAACCACTGTATACCAACCCAGTACACTATACCAACCACTGTATACCATCTACTACACTATACCAACCACTGTATACCAACCCAGTACACTATACCAACCACTGTATACCATCCACTACACTATACCAACCACTGTATACCAACCCAGTACACAATACCAAGCACTGTATACCAACCACTACACTATACCAACCACTGTATACCAACCACTACACTATACCAACCACTGTATACCAACCCAGTACACTATACCAACCACTGTATACCAACCACTACACTATACCAACCACTGTATACCATCCACTACACTATACCAAACACTGTATACCAACCACTGTATACCAACCCAGTACCCTATACCAACCACTGTATACCAACCCACTACACTATACCAACCACTGTATACCATCCACTACACTATACCAAACACTGTATACCAACCACTATATACCAACCCAGTACACTATACCAACCACTGTATACCAACCCAGTACACTATACCAACCACTGTGTATTATCCACTACACTATACCAAACACTGTATACCAACCACTATATACCAACCTAGTACACTATACCAACCACTGTATACCAACCCAGTACATTATACCAACCACTGTATACCATCCACTACACTATACCAACCACTGTATACCAACCCAGTACACTATACCAACTACTGTATACCACCCCACTACACTATACCAACCACTGTATACCAAACCAGCACACTATACCAACCACTGTATGCCATCCACTACACTATACCAACCACTGTATACCAACCCACTACACTATACCAACCACTGTATACCAACCACTACACTATACCAACCCACTACACTATACCAACCACTGTATACCAACCACTATACTATACCAACCACTGTATACCAACCCACTACACTATACCAACCACTGTATAGCCACCACTACACTATACCAACCACTGTATACCCACCCACTACACTATACCCACCACTACACTATACCAACCACTGTATACCTACCACTACACGATACCAACCACTACACGATACCAACCACTACACTATACCAACCACTACACTATACCAACCACTACACTACACCAATGGCAGCACCGCTTTACAAAGACAAATGCTCAAAAATGGAACAACTCCAAAATCCTAAACTGTTACAAAGCAGTACTGACTCCCGCATGTATAAATCCTGGAATACCTTTCATTCTGCACTATGTACATTTCACTCGGGACAGTTTCTCAACCCGTGGACAATATTGAACCATATAAAACCCTATACAAACATATACAATATACAATATTATTTATTTAGGTAAGCAGCTCTTTATGGTTTTATTTATTTTCATTTTCAGGTTTAAAAAAAAAGTCTTGTTTACGTTTACGCACATTTAAGTTAGTAACGTTTGTTTCTTCTCCGGAAAAGTTATAAGCTTTTGTTTCCGAGCGCTTTTCCTTGAAGCATTACAGAGAGTGAAGATTATGACACCCATAAACAACAACAACAACAACATGACAACAAGACAAGCGCTTTTTCATTGCTTTGTTAAGCTGATGTGAAAGGCTGGGAGTGAATGAGGGGGAGTTATTGAAGCTGGTGGATTCTGACAGGGCTGCAAGAGTAAAGGAGGGAATTAGGAGCTCAATGTTGACAAGCGAAGTAAAAGTGTAGCACACAGTCTCACACAAACCCACACCAGGGCTCAGCAACATGACGACAGGTTATCAATATTGTTATAAATTACATCAAAATAAGCTTCTATGAGGATATAAGCACTTCTGGCTACCACCAGGCAGCTGATCATTTGACAGTGGGATCCATAGCTTAATAGCAGAAACACACTGTTTATTATTATTGTTATTTTTATTATTGTTGTTAATAAAAACAACAATAATAATTATAATAATTATACCAACCATTACACTATTTCGACCACTATGCACCAACCCACTACACTATACCAGCGACTATATACCAACCCACTGCACTATAATGACCACGGTATACAAACCACTACACTATTCCAACCACTGTATACCAACCACTACACTATTCCAACCACTGTATACCAACCACTACACTATACCAACCACTGTATACCAACCACTACACTATTCCAACCACTGTATACCAACCACTGCATTATACCAACCACTGTATACCAACACAATACAATACACCACCCACTACACTATACCAACTACTGTATACCAACCCACTACACTATACCAACCACTGTATACCAACACACTACACTATACCAACCAGTGAATACCAACACACTACACTACACCACCCACTACACTATACCAACCCACTGTACTATAATGACCACTGTATACAAACCACTACACTATACCAACCACTGTTTACCAACCCACTACACTACACCAACCACTGTATACCAACCACTACACTACACCAACCACTGTATACCAACCATTACACTATACCAACCACTGTATACCAACCCAGTACACTATACCAACTACTACACTATACCAACCACTGTATACCAACCTACTACACTATACCAACCACTGTATACAAACCAACTACACTATACCAACCACTGTATACCAACCACTACACTATACCAACCACTGTATACCAACCACTACACTATACCAACCACTGTATACCAACCACTACACTATACCAACCACTGTATACCAACCACTGCACTATACCAACCACTGTATACCAACCACTGCACTATACCAACCACTACACTATACCCACCACTGTATACCAACCACTACACTATACCAACCACTGCACTATACCAACCACTGTATACCAACCACTACACTATACCAACCACTGTATACCAACCATTACACTATACCAACCACTGTATACCAACCACTACACTATACCAACCACTGCACTATACCAACCACTACACTATACCAACCACTGCACTATACCAACCACTGTATACCAACCATTACACTATACCAACCACTGTATACCAACCACTACACTATACCAACCACTGTATACCAACCATTACACTATACCAACCACTGTATACCAACCACTACACTATTCCAACCACTGTATACCAACCACTGTATACCAACAACTACTCTATATCAACCACAATATACCAAGACGTGGTGGTGAATGTTTCACCCCTAAAA
>CM038702.1:65202235-65232235 GCA_021613375.1 Megaleporinus macrocephalus | reverse complement strand
GTGGTTGGTATACAGTGGTTGGTATAGTGTAGTGGGTTGGTATAGTGTAGTGGGTTTATATATAGTGGTGGGTATAGTGTAGTGGGTTGGTATAGTGTAGTGGGTTTATATATGGTGGTGGGTATAGTGTAGTGGGTTGGTATAGTGTAGTGGGTTTATATATGGTGGTGGGTATAGTGTAGTGGTTGGTATACAGTGGTTGGTATAGTGTAGTGGGTTGGTATAGTGTAGTGGGTTTATATATGGTGGTTGGTATAGTGTAGTGGTTGGTATACAGTGGTTGATATAGTGTAGTGGGTTGGTATAGTGTAGTGGGTTTATATATGGTGGTGAGTATAGTGTAGTGGGTTGGTATAGTGTAGTGGGTTGGTATAGTGTAGTGGGTTTATATATGGTGGTGAGTATAGTGTAGTGGTTGGTATACAGTGGTTGGTATAGTGGTGGGTATAGTGTAGTGGGTTGGTATAGTGTAGTGGTTGGTATACAGTGGTTGGTATAGTGTAGTGGTTGGTATACAGTGGTTGGTATACAGTGGTTGGTATAGTGTAGTGGTTGGTATACAGTGGTTGGTATAGTGTAGTGGTTGGTATACAGTGGTTGGTATAGTGTAGTGGGTTGGTATAGTGTAGTGGGCTTATATATAGTGGTGGGTATAGTGTAGTGGGTTGGTATAGTGTAGTGGGTTTATATATGGTGGTGGGTATAGTGTAGTGGGTTGGTATAGTGTAGTGGGTTTATATATGGTGGTGAGTATAGTGTAGTGGTTGGTATACAGTGGTTGGTATAGTGTAGTGGGTTTATATATGGTGGTTGGTATAGTGTAGTGGTTGGTATACAGTGGTTGGTATAGTGTAGTGGTTGGTATACAGTGGTTGGTATAGTGTAGTGGTTGGTATACAGTGGTTGGTATAGTGTAGTGGGTTGGTATAGTGTAGTGGGTTTATATATAGTGGTGGGTATAGTGTAGTGGGTTGGTATAGTGTAGTGGGTTTATATATAGTGGTGGGTATAGTGTAGTGGGTTGGTATACAGTGGTTGGTATACAGTGGTTGGTATAGTGTAGTGGTTGGTATACAGTGGTTGGTATAGTGTAGTGGTTGGTATACAGTGGTTGGTATAGTGTAGTGGGTTGGTATAGTGTAGTGGGTTTATATATAGTGGTGGGTATAGTGTAGTGGGTTGGTATAGTGTAGTGGGTTTATATATGGTGGTGGGTATAGTGTAGTGGGTTGGTATAGTGTAGTGGGTTTATATATGGTGGTTGGTATAGTGTAGTGGTTGGTATACAGTGGTTGATATAGTGTAGTGGGTTGGTATAGTGTAGTGGGTTTATATATGGTGGTGAGTATAGTGTAGTGGGTTGGTATAGTGTAGTGGGTTGGTATAGTGTAGTGGGTTTATATATGGTGGTGAGTATAGTGTAGTGGTTGGTATACAGTGGTTGGTATAGTGTAGTGGGTTTATATATGGTGGTTGGTATAGTGTAGTGGTTGGTATACAGTGGTTGGTATAGTGTAGTGGTTGGTATACAGTGGTTGGTATAGTGAAGTGGTTGGTATACAGTGGTTGATATAGTGTAGTGGGTTGGTATAGTGTAGTGGGTTTATATATGGTGGTGAGTATAGTGTAGTGGGTTGGTATAGTGTAGTGGTTGGTATACAGTGGTTGGTATAGTGTAGTGGTTGGTATACAGTGGTTGGTATAGTGTAGTGGGTTGGTATAGTGTAGTGGGTTTATATATAGTGGTGGGTATAGTGTAGTGGGTTGGTATAGTGTAGTGGGTTTATATATAGTGGTGGGTATAGTGTAGTGGGTTGGTATACAGTGGTTGGTATACAGTGGTTGGTATAGTGTAGTGGTTGGTATAGTGTAGTGGTTGGTATACAGTGGTTGGTATAGTGTAGTGGGTTGGTATAGTGTAGTGGGTTTATATATAGTGGTGGGTATAGTGTAGTGGGTTGGTATAGTGTAGTGGGTTTATATATGGTGGTGGGTATAGTGTAGTGGGTTGGTATAGTGTAGTGGGTTTATATATGGTGGTGGGTATAGTGTAGTGGTTGGTATACAGTGGTTGATATAGTGTAGTGGGTTGGTATAGTGTAGTGGGTTTATATATGGTGGTGAGTATAGTGTAGTGGGTTGGTATAGTGTAGTGGGTTGGTATAGTGTAGTGGGTTTATATATGGTGGTGAGTATAGTGTAGTGGTTGGTATACAGTGGTTGGTATAGTGTAGTGGGTTTATATATGGTGGTTGGTATAGTGTAGTGGTTGGTATACAGTGGTTGGTATAGTGTAGTGGTTGGTATACAGTGGTTGGTATAGTGTAGTGGTTGGTATACAGTGGTTGATATAGTGTAGTGGGTTGGTATAGTGTAGTGGGTTTATATATGGTGGTGAGTATAGTGTAGTGGGCTGGTATAGTGTAGTGGTTGGTATACAGTGGTTGGTATAGTGTAGTGGTTGGTATACAGTGGTTGGTATAGTGTAGTGGGTTGGTATAGTGTAGTGGGTTTATATATAGTGGTGGGTATAGTGTAGTGGGTTGGTATAGTGTAGTGGGTTTATATATAGTGGTGGGTATAGTGTAGTGGGTTGGTATACAGTGGTTGGTATACAGTGGTTGGTATAGTGTAGTGGTTGGTATACAGTGGTTGGTATAGTGTAGTGGTTGGTATACAGTGGTTGGTATAGTGTAGTGGGTTGGTATAGTGTAGTGGGTTTATATATAGTGGTGGGTATAGTGTAGTGGGTTGGTATAGTGTAGTGGGTTTATATATGGTGGTGGGTATAGTGTAGTGGGTTGGT
This sequence comes from Megaleporinus macrocephalus, assembly GCA_021613375.1. NCBI lineage: Eukaryota > Metazoa > Chordata > Actinopteri > Characiformes > Anostomidae > Megaleporinus > Megaleporinus macrocephalus. The sequence goes on along the minus strand of CM038702.1, from coordinate 65,229,429 downwards.
ATAGTGTAGTGGGTTTATATATGGTGGTGGGTATAGTGTAGTGGTTGGTATACAGTGGTTGGTATAGTGTAGTGGGTTGGTATAGTGTAGTGGGTTTATATATGGTGGTTGGTATAGTGTAGTGGTTGGTATACAGTGGTTGATATAGTGTAGTGGGTTGGTATAGTGTAGTGGGTTTATATATGGTGGTGAGTATAGTGTAGTGGGTTGGTATAGTGTAGTGGGTTGGTATAGTGTAGTGGGTTGGTATAGTGTAGTGGGTTTATATATGGTGGTGAGTATAGTGTAGTGGTTGGTATACAGTGGTTGGTATAGTGTAGTGGGTTTATATATGGTGGTTGGTATAGTGTAGTGGTTGGTATACAGTGGTTGGTATAGTGTAGTGGTTGGTATACAGTGGTTGGTATAGTGTAGTGGTTGGTATACAGTGGTTGGTATAGTGTAGTGGTTGGTATACAGTGGTTGATATAGTGTAGTGGGTTGGTATAGTGTAGTGGGTTTATATATGGTGGTGAGTATAGTGTAGTGGGTTGGTATAGTGTAGTGGTTGGTATACAGTGGTTGGTATAGTGTAGTGGTTGGTATACAGTGGTTGGTATAGTGTAGTGGGTTGGTATAGTGTAGTGGGTTTATATATAGTGGTGGGTATAGTGTAGTGGGTTGGTATAGTGTAGTGGGTTTATATATAGTGGTGGGTATAGTGTAGTGGGTTGGTATAGTGTAGTGGGTTTATATATAGTGGTGGGTATAGTGTAGTGGGTTGGTATACAGTGGTTGGTATACAGTGGTTGGTATAGTGTAGTGGGTTTATATATAGTGGTGAGTATAGTGTAGTGGGTTGGTATAGTGTAGTGGGTTTATATATGGTGGTGAGTATAGTGTAGTGGGTTGGTACAGTGTAGTGGGTTTATATATGGTGGCTGGTTGATTTGATGGAGAATGTGTAGACGGCTTTACATGGAACATTTTGAAAGGGGTTCTATGCAGCACCAAAACTTTAGCAGAACCAGCAATCTGAGAAACCCATTAAAGATGCCAAGAACGCTTTAATCATGCAAACTGCTCTTGGTTCTATCTAGAACCGTTTTCTTTGCTAAAAAATCCTTGAAGAACCATCGTTTAGTGTGAAGTTTAGCAGAAATCTAGAAACGGCTCCTGTGGACCCCTGTGGGAGGTCAGTGAGGATCGTGGCTGAGCGAATCCTGGGAATCACTGAAAGTGGAAAAGGAGAATATGGACCACGTCCGTGGCAGCGTTAGAGGAAGATACTGATGGAGAAGAAGAGCTGATTAGAGAAGGTCAGCAGTGCTACAGCCCATGAATCAGGAGGCTGATGTGGACCACCAGGAGGTGATGACCTCTTCTATTGATTCACTAGACGCTCCACATCGATGCTGCTGTAAAACATGTGAGAGTATGACAGAACACGCTGCCATCTTTCATCCCTCCATCTCACTCCTTCATCTCTACTTCTCAAACTCTACACACACAAAGTCGGGCAAAGAAAGTAAAGTTAAAACAATCATAACTTCATCAGTTCATCCCTTTATCATCACCAACACTGTTCCTTCATCTCTTTATCATCACCAACACTGTTCCTTCATCTCTTTATCATCACCAACACTGTTCCTTCATCTCTTTATCATCACCAACACTGTTCCCTCATCCCTTTATCATCACCAACACTGTTCCTTCATCCCTTTATCATCACCAACACTGTTCCTTCATCCCTTTATCATCACCAACACTGTTCCTTCATCCCTTTATCATCACCAACACTGTTCCTTCATTCCTTTATCATCACCAACACTGTTCCTTCATCTCTTTATCATCACCAACACTGTTCCTTCATCCCTTTATCATCACCAACACTGTTCCTTCATCTCTTTATCATCACCAACACTGTTCCTTCATCCCTTTATCATCACCAACACTGTTCCTTCATCTCTTTATCATCACCAACACTGTTCCTTCATCCCTTTATCATCACCAACACTGTTCCTTCATCCCTTTATCATCACCAACACTGTTCCTTCATCTCTTTATCATCACCAACACTGTTCCTTCATCTCTTTATCATCACCAACACTGTTCCCTCATCCCTTTATCATCACCAACACTGTTCCTTCATCCCTTTATCATCACCAACACTGTTCCTTCATCCCTTTATCATCACCAACACTGTTCCTTCATCCCTTTATCATCACCAACACTGTTCCTTCATTCCTTTATCATCACCAACACTGTTCCTTCATCCCTTTATCATCACCAACACTGTTCCTTCATCTCTTTATCATCACCAACACTGTTCCTTCATCTCTTTATCATCACCAACACTGTTCCTTCATCCCTTTATCATCACCAACACTGTTCCTTCATTCCTTTATCATCACCAACACTGTTCCTTCATTCCTTTATCATCCCCAACACTGTTCCTTCATCCCTTTATCATCACCAACACTGTTCCTTTATCCCTTTATCATCACCAACACTGTTCCTTCATTCCTTTATCATCACCAACACTGTTCCTTCATTCCTTTATCATCCCCAACACTGTTCCATCATCCCTTTATCATCACCAACACTGTTCCTTCATCTCTTTATCATCACCAACACTGTTCCTTCATTCCTTTATCATCACCAACACTGTTGCTTCATTCCTTTATCACCACCAACACTGTTCCTTCATTCCTTTATCATCACCAACACTGTTCCTTCATCTCTTTATCATCACCAACACTGTTCCTTCATCTCTTTATCATCATCAACACTGTTCCTTCATTCCTTTATCATCACCAACACTGTTCCTTCATTCCTTTATCATCACCAACACTGTTGCTTCATTCCTTTATCACCACCAACACTGTTCCTTCATCCCTTTATCATCACCAACACTGTTCCTTCATTCCTTTATCATCACCAACACTGTTCCTTCATTCCTTTATCATCACCAACACTGTTCCTTCATTCCTTTATCATCACCAACACTGTTCCTTCATCTCTTTATCATCACCAACACTGTTCCTTCATCTCTTTATCATCATCAACACTGTTCCTTCATTCCTTTATCATCATCAACACTGTTCCTTCATCCCTTTATCATCACCAACACTGTTCCTTCATTCCTTTATCATCACCAACACTGTTCCTTCATCTCTTTATCATCACCAACACTGTTCCTTCATCTCTTTATCATCACCAACACTGTTCCTTCATCTCTTTATCATCACCAACACTGTTCCTTTATCCCTTTATCATCCCCAACACTGTTCCTTCATTCCTTTATCATCACCAACACTGTTCCTTCATCTCTTTATCATTACCAACACTGTTCCTTCATCTCTTTATCATCACCAACACTGTTCCTTCATTCCTTTATCATCACCAACACTGTTCCTTCATTCCTTTATCATCACCAACACTGTTCCTCCATTCCTTTATCATCACCAACACTGTTCCTCCATTCCTTTATCACCAACAACACTGTTCCTTCATTCCTTTCTCATCACCAACAACACTGTTCCTTCATCCCTTTATCATCACCAACACTGTTCCTTTATCATCACCAACACTGTTCCTTCATTCCTTTATCATCACCAACACTGTTCCTTCATCTCTTTATCATCACCAACACTGTTCCTTTATCCCTTTATCATCACCAACACTGTTCCTTCATTCCTTTATCATCACCAACACTGTTCCTTCATCCATCCATTCATTCATTCATTTTCTGAGCTGCTTATCCTTCTGGGGGGCTTACACATAGGGGCAGTTTAGTATCTCCAGCTTATCTGACTCCATGTCTTTAGACTGTGGAGCACCTGGAGAACATTCAAACTCCACACAGAAAGAACTCTGGTCACCTGGCCGGGGAATCAAACCCAGACCCTTCTCACCTTCTCACTTGCAACCCATAGGCAACTCTGATCAATTAAATTAGTCTAAAACTGATGTAGCGGCCTTCAAGGAAATCAATGTTTTAAACCCCTGGAGACGTTGCCGGTGACTGAGCAGCCAAAACTAGAGGGTCCAGCTCCTGGACTAATGACGAGCCTCTGGGTTTCTTTATAGGCCAACAAAGCCCATCAATAACAAACCCCATAACATTATCTCCTGCTATACCACTCTCCTCCACACTGGGCTCACACTCGTCCCTCGCTCAGTCCATCACGAGACAGCAGAGTAGAGACAGAGGCTGATCTGAAAGTGATCGTATGTAGTTGAGTAGCGGCTCTGCTGCAGATCTGAGTGGTATCTGCACTGAGGGTCATTACTGGAGATCCGTACAGAACTCACTGTCAGCTGTATGTAAAAGTTGGTTGGCTCTCCTTAGCAGTACGAAAGGAACGCACTGGTTGACCTTTATTTATAAAACACTCTCCGGTCATTTGCTAGAATACATCACTTCATTGATGATTATAAATTATCAGACTCGCTCTAGTGGTCGGATCAGCTGCCAGGTACCAAGAGTTTTTACTGAACTGGGAAAATCTGATTTTGGCTCCAGTGCACCAGCGAGCTGGACTCTACTACAGGACACACTAAAACTCAGCTCACTGGTGTCCCTTAATCATTATTTTTCTTTATTATTTTATTTATTTTATTATTTTATTTGGTTTAATTAGTTCTGTATTATAATAGTATTTTTATGTTATTTTATTATTTTTTATTTTATTATTTTATAATTTTATCTTGCTTTTTGTCTTAAATTTCTTTTAAACTATTTTACTTTTTTATATTTGTAATCTCTAAGCCTCTTTTTATCTTAATTTCTTACTAATTAAATATTAACTTTTATCTATTTTTAGTAGTTTTATTATTATTATTTTTATATCAACTGTTATTTTTATTATTTTTTTTCATTTAATGTATATTAGCTACTTTCTTCTCAGGTGTTTTAATTTATAATGATTAAATTTAGTTTTTATTTTCTTTGTCATGTCCCTGTTCATGTAAATGCTTGGCTACATTGAAAATGAGTGTTGCCCTCAATGTACTTCTGAGCTGAAATAAAGGTTGATTAATTGATTGATTGATTGATTGTGAGAGCTCATCAATAAATCAGCAGGTCAGTGTTAACCTGGCTAACAGCGAGTGGAATCCTGTTTGAAGGAAAGTCAGTGGAAGTATGGATATACAGATCGTTCTATGATGAAGGCCTCTAAAACCTGTCTGCTGTGAGTGACTCTGCACCTTAACCCCTAATTAACCTCATACATTTATAAACACCCTGCTTTCCAGACCTGACTTTCTTTAGCACAGCGCTAACTGCTCACTATGTGGCAATAAGGAACAGGGATGCAGTCTCACTTCAGGGGTGTGGCTTAAAATAAAGCTCCGCCCACATACTAAGACCTCTTACAGGGGTTACAAATATAGTCCACGCCTTTTATTACACAGGAAAACGTTTAAGGAAGAGAAAAACTAAACAGGATCCCAAAAAATTCAACGAGAGTTCAAGCAATGAACGTGTCCTGGCTGTGTGTTTACGTGTGAGCAGAAGATTCTCTGATATATTTATTTATTTGTTTATTTATTTATTTATTTGTTTATTTATTTACTGCAGAAATGACTGTTTTTTCTATGCTAATGACAGTAAAGCCCTGCTGGAGCTGAACATTCAGAGTAATAACTATAAACAGCACATTAACAGACTCACACTCAGAGCTGCTCACACTCAACTCACCACCACCCAGACCAGAGAGAGAGAGAGAGAGAGAGAAAGAGAGAGAGAGAGAGAGAGAAAGAGAGAGAGAGAGAGAGAGAGAGAGAGAGAGAGAGAGAGAGAAAGAGAGAGAGAGAGAGAGAGAGAGATGAGAACAGGAGAAGAGAATGGGAAGATCAGGAGAAGAGAATGGGGAGAAGAGGAGAGGAGAACAGGGGAGGAGAACAAGAGAGGAGAAGAGGAGAGGAGAACAGGATAGAAGAAGGGGAGAGGAGAACAGGAGTGGAGAACAGGAGTGGAGAACAAGAGAGGAGAACAGGACAGGATAACGGGAGAGGAGAACAGGACAGAAGAACAGGAGTGTAAAACAGGAGTGTAGAGCAGGAGTGTAGAACAGGAGTGGAGAACAGGAGTGCAGAACAGGAGTGTAGAGCAGGAGTGGAGAACAGGAGAGGTGCACAGGAGTGTAGAGCAGGAGAGGAGAACAGGAGTGTAGAGCAGGAGAGGAGAACAGGAGAGTAGAGCAGGAGAGTAGAGCAGGAGTGTAGAGCAAGAGAGGAGAACAGGAGTGTAGAGCAGGAGAGGAGAACAGGAGTGTAGAGCAGGAGAGGAGAGCAGGAGAGGAGAACAGGAGTGTAGAGCAGGAGAGGAGAACAGGAGTGTAGAGCAGGAGAGGAGAGCAGGAGAGGAGAACAGGAGTGTAGAGAAGGAGAGGAGAACAGGAGTGTAGAGCAGGGGAGGAGAACAGGAGTGTAGAGCAGGAGTGTAGAACGGGAGTGTAGAGCAGGAGTGTAGAGCAGGAGAGGAGAGCAGGAGAGGAGAACAGGAGTGTAGAGCAGGAGAGGAGAACAGGAGTGTAGAGCAGGGGAGGAGAACAGGAGTGGAGAACAGGAGTGTAGAACAGGAGAGGAGAACAGGAGTGTAGAGCAGGGGAGGAGAACAGGAGTGTAGAGCAGGAGTGTAGAGCAGGAGTGTAGAGCAGGAGAGGAGAACAGGAGTGTAGAGCAGGAGAGGAGAACAGGAGTGTAGAGCAGGAGAGGAGAACAGGAGTGTAGAGCAGGAGAGGAGAACAGGAGTGTAGAACAGGAGTGTAGAGCAGGAGTGTAGAGCAGGAGAGGAGAACAGGAGTGTAGAGCAGGGGAGGAGAACAGGAGTGGAGAACAGGAGTGTAGAACAGGAGAGGAGAACAGGAGTGTAGAGCAGGGGAGGAGAACAGGAGTGTAGAGCAGGAGTGTAGAGCAGGAGTGTAGAGCAGGAGAGGAGAACAGGAGTGTAGAGCAGGAGAGGAGAACAGGAGTGTAGAGCAGGAGAGGAGAACAGGAGTGTAGAGCAGGAGTGTAGAGCAGGAGTGTAGAGCAGGAGAGGAGAACAGGAGTGTAGAGCAGGAGAGGAGAACAGGAGTGTAGAGCAGGAGAGGAGAACAGGAGTGTAGAGCAGGAGAGGAGAACAGGAGTGTAGAACAGGAGAGGAGAACAGGAGTGTAGAGCAGGAGAGGAGAACAGGAGTGTAGAGCAGGGGAGGAGAACAGGAGTGTAGAGCAGGAGTGTAGAGCAGGAGTGTAGAGCAGGAGAGGAGAGCAGGAGAGGAGAACAGGAGTGTAGAGCAGGAGAGGAGAACAGGAGTGTAGAGCAGGAGAGGAGAACAGGAGTGGAGGGAGAAACACTAAAGGACACGTCTGCACTGATTAGGAGAATCTATAGAAGATCAAAGCAGCAGAGCAGAAACACAGATACACTAATACTGTAGTTCTGGATCAAACACCAGCACTAACCATCAACATACACCCCCCACCATGTCCCACCATGTCCCACCATGTCCCACCATGTCCCCCCGCGTCCCCCCGCCGCCCCACCCCCCACAATACATAGTACAGTATAAATACAGTGAGGAAGTCAGACGTCCTCCTGAAGGTAAAGCTCTGGACTCTCTGAAGCGTTAGCGTTTAGCAGTTCTGACCTGAACTCACTGGAACTCACAGACACACAGGTTCCACTCTCTGAGGAGCAGCCGCGTCTCCTCAAAGTGTTTCATATGCGGCCGCGCCGCCGTCTGTCCGCCTGACGGAGCTCTCAGGAGGAGCTAGGCTGACAGCTCTAGCAGGGCCGCGGTGGACAAAAGCAGGTGGCCGCTGTCGAGCTGTGGGTTCGGCTCCCTGGAGCCTCGTCCATAAGTCGTTCACTCAGCCTGCTGTTAGCACTGTCCGAGCTGTGACATCGCCATCCACAGGGGCTTCTCACAGGGGGGTTACGCTGACTCGACTTCAGAAACAACGGGTATCTCCATTTTTTTATTTTCAGTTTTTTATTATTTGAGCAGCTCAAAAAGAAGAAGTTCCAAAAGAAGCTCTCCAAAACAGCTTGGGAACATTTCTGGTTCCATTGACTTGAGAATGAATGAATTGAGGCTGAGAACTTCTTGTAGAGTGTTTTGTTTATGTTAGTGATACCTAACCCTAAGCCTAAGCCTAACCTTAAGCCTAAGCCTAACCTTAAACCTAAGCCTAACCCTAACCCTAAGCCTAACCCTAAGCCTAACCCAGGCTGAGTCTCAAACGCCTCCATACTAGCTTCTACAGATAAACAGTGTTACTGTCTGTTGAGTTTGGCGTTAACTAGATTTGAGCTATACTATTTGCTGTTGAGCTGCAGGAGCCAGAATCTAAATTCTTTATGTAGTGCACTATGTAGGGAGCAGGGAGGCGTCTGGGATTCCCTACCCCTAACCTAAATCCCCCATCCCCACCATTCCTCACCATACCAGCATCATCCAATACCCCACATGCCCTATTCCCCTCGTCCACCCATTCCCTTGCCTGTCCCCTAACTGCCTAATTCCCCCATCTCCTTCCATTACCCCACCCTCTAATTCCCCCATTCCTCCCAATCCCAATCACTTAATACATCCCCCATTCCCCTCATCCACCCATTCCCTTGCATTTCCCCTAATTGCTCAATTCCCGCATCTCCTTCCATTATCTCACTCCCCAATCCCCCATCACCCAATACCCCACATCCCCAAGTCCCCTCGTCCACCCATTCCCCTGAATATCCCATGCCCCCCACACCCCCTTGCATTACCCCTAATTGCCCAATTCCCCCATCACCCAATACCCCACATCCCCTAGTCCCCTCGTCCACCCACTCCCTTGCATTTCCCACGTCCCTCTATTCCCTTGCATTCTCCCTAATTGGCCCATTTCCCCCATCTCCTTCCATCACCTCATCCCCTAATCCCCATTCCTCCCCATTCCCCCATCACCCAACAACCCACATCCCCCTCACCCACCCATTCCCTTGCTCAATTCCCCCATTTTCCCATCTCCTTCCCCCCAATTCCCCAGCACCCAATACCCCACATCCCCTCGTCCCCCTCTCCCTTGCATTCTCCCTAATTGCCCAATTATCCCAATCTCCTTCCATTATGCCACCCCCAATTCCCCCATTCCTCCCCATTCCCCCATCACCCATCACCCCACATCCCCTTCACTCACCCATTTCCTTGCAAATCTCGTGGCCCCCATTCCTTTGAATTGCCCCATTCCCCAGATCTCCTTCTTTCACCTCACCCCCATTTCCTCCATTCCTCCCCATTGCCCCATCACTCAAAACCCCACATCCTCAAGTCCCCTCACCCACCCATCCTGTTGCATTGCCCATGTCCCTCCATTCCCTTGCATTCCCAATGGTCAATTCCTCATCTGACATCCATCCCCCAATTCCCCCATTTCCCAATCCTCCCATACCCCACATTCCCTCAGTCCCCTCATTCCCACCTATTCCTCCCCACCCCGCCTATTCCCACCATTCCGTGATGGATGCTGGTGTTTGAACTGTACGCTGGTAACTACAGGTCCCTCTCTTCTTTACCCCGGAGGGTGCAACGAATCCCAACAAGGAATTAAACATTCTTTCCCAAAGCAATTTCAAATTTTGCTCCATTGGAGGAATCTTGCACCTCATCCCGCCCATCGTGAACGAACCCGGGTCCACAGAGAGCGACGGAGCACATGTTAAACGAGTGACTCAGGAGCAACCAAGCTCTGCCTGGTTTGATAAGGTCCAGCGTGGGTGCAACAGGAAAACAACCACATATAGAAGCTGCAGCAAGACTTGAGCCGAGCTGTGGTGCGTTGGTGGGCCGGCGTGTGTACACACTGTCTCCCCCCCGCGTTACAGATTTTTAATTATGTTCTGCAGACGTACAATTTAGCCCTTCACAAACATGACAGGCAAACAAACGTGCCCTTTTGAGTGAATCGATTGGGCAGATGATTGCTCGTGTCATGTTGCTAATAATTAACAGAGATGAGGAGCGCGCCGGGTCGGCGTGGATGTCTCAGCCCGCCCCCCGAGCTACAGCGCTGGGGGGGGGGCATGCACCGCCTCCTGATTTCTCCTGCTTTCTCATGTTTGTCTGACTTAATTGCTTCAGATCTTTAAAGAAAGAGCGGCGTGAGTCAAAGACGACCTGAGTGAAGACGAGTCACCATATTTAAATCATCATTTACTTCAATAACAGGAAATGAAAGTTGGAAAGATGGAAAAGCCATCAGTTAACCAGTTTTCCAAAATTTTGTTGGGATCAACTGAAGTACATACACAGCCATCATGTATCTCACAGTGTGAAAGAGGCTGAAAGATCTCAACACCAGCAGCTAAGGAAGAATAGAGCACCATTCCTGAAGCTCTGGAAGGAACCACACTGACACCACACTGTTATCCAGAACAGCGGCCAGTCTTATGGAATTCCTCGATCCAGGATATACATACATACTGTGGGGTGTTTACACGGAGAAACGAGACTTGGAATAAGAGATGGGTTATTACTGAGCTACTGTAAGACCAGAGCTCACGCCAGAAGAAAGAAAAATAATATTGCTATAGTCCTAAACTGCCTTCAGCCTCACACAACAACTTCAGCTCTCCCTACCTCCTTTTTTCCCGCCCTTTTTCCTGCTCCACCCCCCCCGAATCCCCAGCCTGGAATACATTAGCTCCCTGTGGATTGGCAGAAAGCGAAGTGGCTGGCAGGTATATATTCTTTACATACATTCTTGAAAGATGAGTTTGGCGTTCTATAATAAGAGCATCACGGCAGCAGTGAAACATGGTGGTGGCAGTGCGATGGTTGGGTGGGCTGTAACTGAAGAAGATAAACAAGTATAGTCTAATCTAATTACTATCTGATTCAAAGAAGTTGATCAAATACGTTTTCATAGTTGATTTATTTGTAGATCCAGCTTTGCGGTAGCGTACATTGAGGCTGGTTTATGTACCAAAGCCTCTCTTTATCTCTTCAAATGAAACTGGCTCTTTCTGTGAGTGTGATATGTAAATGAGGTCTGTTCTGATTGGCTGGCTTGCTTTGAGCCTTGTTCAGAAAGCAGTTCTGACTGCTACACTCCTTATAGCCTCACTGAGGAGAACATATCAGTATGTTCTGAAATCCAGATCTAGTTCTGAGTGTGATTCACTACAGACCTGGAAACACATCCAGCCAGACACTGTACAGAGACGTAGACACAGAAACTGGACCCGAGACCCTCACTGCCCATTTACTGACCACCACCGGACAGGCTGATCAGTTAATCTGTGCTGTAATTCATTTACTGACTACAGAGAGAGAGAGAGAGAGAGAGAGAGAGAGAGAGAAAATAGACGACAAATAGAGGGAGGGAGTGAGGGAGGGAGGGAGAGAGAGAGAATAGACGACAAATAGAGGGAGGGAGAGTGAAAGAGAGAAAGAGAGAGAATAGACGAAAAACAGAGGAAGAGAGAGAGAATAGAAAAAAAAAATAGAGGGAGAGAGAGAGAATAGACGACAAATAGAGGGAGAGAGAGAGAGAGAGAGAGAGAGAGAGAGAGAGAGAGAATAGATGACAAACATGGAGAGAGAGAGAGAATAGACGACAAATAGAGGGAGAGAGAGAGAGAAAATAGACAACAAACATGGAAAGAGAGAATAGATGAAAAACAGAGGGAGAGAGAATAGACGAAAAGAGACAGAGGCAGGGAGAGAGAGAGAATAGACGACAAACAGAGGGAGAGAGAGAGAGAATAGACGAAAAGAGACGGAGGTAGGGAGGGAGAGAGAGAGAGAGAGAGAGAGGGAGAGAGAGAGAGAGAATAGACGACAAACAGGGAGAGAGAGAGAATAGATGAAAAACAGAGGGAGAGACTGGAGAGAGGTGGAGCGACATAAAGGGAACTGAGGAAGAAAATGAGAAGAGAACAGAATGAGGAAGAGGCGTCTCTCTAATTCTCTACCCATTCATTCTCTCTCTCTTTCTTTTTTCCTTCATTCTCTACATCCCTCTCTCTTTCACCTTCTATCCTCTTTCTTTGTTCCCTCTACATCTCTACATTATTTCCATCTATTGTCTCATTTTGCTTGTTCCTTTTCTTTCCTGCTCCCTCTATTTGTTTTTCTTTCTCTGTATCTTTCTCTCTTTCACCCGCTATTGGTTCTCCCTCTTTATTCTCTCTCTCTTTCTAAACTCTGTCTCTCTCGCTCTCTCTCTGGAGAAAGGGAAGTTGTGGGTGTTTAATACAGACTTTATCTGCTCACCTGGCGTCCCCCCATCCCCCCCACCCCTCTCCCCCTCCTCCCCCGCTCTCCTCCTCCTCCCCCGCTCTCCCCCTCCTCCTCCTCCTGTGAATAATTCAGGGCGGGTACGCGTCTCGTGAGAGGAGGAGACAGAAATAGCTCCGGCTGCTAAAACCAGCGCGCCGGGTCTAAATATAGAACAGCTCCCTCCATTATTTATACGGCTCACGTCGCCATGGAAACGGGGAGCATTATGGGATGGTTTCAGGTCAAATTCGAACACCGCACAAACATTTCGGTGGTCCAGACACAGAGGGGGCATCTCCAGAGAGAGAGAGAGAGAGAGAGAGAGAGAGAGAGAGAGAGAGAGAGAGAGAGAGAGAGAGAGAGAGAGAGAGAGAGAGAGAGAGAGAGAGAGAACAGAGACAGAGATAGAGAGAGTAAAAGAGAAAGAGAGAACAGAGACAGAGATAAAGAGAGTAATAGATAGAGAGAGAGAACAGAGACAGGGAGAGAGAGCAATAGACAGAGAGAGAACAGAGACAGGGAGAGAGAGAGTAAAAGAGAGAGAAAAAGAGAAAGAGAGAACAGAGACAGAGATAGAGAGAGAGAACAGAGACAGGGAGAGAGAGAGTAAAAGAGAAAGAGAGAACAGAGACAGAGATAAAGAGAGTAATAGATAGAGAGAGAGAACAGAGACAGGGAGAGAGAGCAATAGACAGAGAGAGAACAGAGACAGGGAGAGAGAGAGTAAAAGAGAAAGAGAGAACAGAGACAGAGATAGAGAGAGAGAACAGAGACAGGGAGAGAGAGTAAAAGAGAAAGAGAGAACAGAGACAGAGATAGAGAGAGTAAGAGACAGAGAGAAAGAACAGAGACAGGGAGAGAGAGAGTAAAAGAGAAAGAGAGAACAGAGACAGAGATAGAGAGAGAGAACAGAGACAGGGAGAGAAAGAGTAAAAGAGAAAGAGAGAACAGAGACAGAGATAGAGAGAGTAAGAGACAGAGAGAAAGAACAGAGACAGGGAGAGAGAGAGTAAAAGAGAGAGAGAAAAAGAGAAAGAGAGAACAGAGACAGAGATAGAGAGCGCAATAGATAGAGAGAGAGAACAGAGACAGGGAGAGAGAGAGTAAAAGAGAAAGAGAGAACAGAGACAGAGATAGAGAGAGTAATAGATAGAGAGAGAGAGAACAGAGACAGGGAGAGAGAGAGCAATAGATAGAGAGAGAACAGAGACAGGGAGAGAGAGAGTAAAAGAGAAAGAGAGAACAGAGACAGAGATAGAGAGAGCAATAGATAGAGAGAGAGAACAGAGACAGGGAGAGAGAGAGTGAAAGAGAGAACAGAGACAGAGATAGAGAGAGTAATAGATAGAGAGAGAGAGAACAGAGACAGGGAGAGAGAGAGCAATAGATAGAGAGAGAACAGAGACAGGGGGAGAGAGAGAGTAAAAGAGAAAGAGAGAACAGAGACAGGGAGAGAGAGAGCAATAGATAGAGAGAGAACAGAGACAGGGAGAGAGAGAGTAAAAGAGAAAGAGAAAAAGACAAGCTGTAGAGACAGGAATAGAGAGAGAGAGGGACAGAGAGACAGACAGAGATGGAGAGGGAGCAAAAGAAAGAGTGTGAATAGAGAGAGATAAAAAGAGCATAAGAGAGAGACTGTAGAGAGATCGATACATATAGGGAGAGAGAGAGAAAGAGAGACTGTACAAAGAGAGACAGCAAGAGGCAGAGAGAGAGAATAGAGAGTGTAAGAGACAGAGAGAAAAAAGACTACAAAGAGAGAGAGAGAGAGAGAGAGAGAGAGAGAGAGAGAGAAAGAGACTAATAGAACGAGTCAGCAAAAGAGAGCGAGGCAGACACACCAAAAGACAGAAAGAGAAAGAAACAGACACAGAACAATGGACTGACCACCCCAGAGTCCAGACCCTCAACACCACTGAAGGTTAGTGAGATAGTAAGAACTAAGACTGGTCGTTTCAGGACAATCATATCAGCGAGTGTATCCTTAGAACAGTGTTTCCACTGGAAACAAGCCAACTGACAATCAGGTCTATACCAGAGAAGAGCATGCAGACTGAAAGAAGCTGCTCATGATCCAAAGCATATCATCTTATCAGTGAAGCATGGTGGCGGTAGTGCTAGAACATGGCCATGTATGTGCTGGAGCTGCTTCTCTTGTATTTACTGATGATGTGATCGCTGACTATGACTGAAGTGTCTAAGGGGCTGTATTATCTGCCTACATTGAGCCAAATGCTTCAGAACTTATTGGACGATGCTTCAAAACTTATTGGCTGGTGAGCCTATCGGTGCTGTGACGACTTGAATTCAGAAGTTTTGGAAAACTGAGGGTAAAACACACCAAGAAGCTGCTGCTGCTGCTGTTCTCAGGACAATGGACTGACCACCCCAGAGTCCAGACCCTCAACACCACTGAACTTTGGAGGTGTGGGTTTCTATTGGAAACCAGAAACCCAGATAGGGCCCGAATAGCTCAGTAGGTAGAGCATCAGATTTTTAATCTGAAGGTCCAAGGTTCAAGTCCCTGTTCGGGTGGACCTCCAAGATCTTTGTTGTGGGCAGTCAGGGTTAGAGGATGAAGGTCAGGGATCCAGTTTTGTGACTGGAAGGTCGCCAGTTCAATCCCCAGAACCAGGACACGACTGAAGTGCCCTTTGAACAAGGCCCCTAACCCCAATCGCCCTGAATAGTAATTCTAAACTAAAACTAAACTAGAGGGTCTCGTTAAAAAAAAGATAGATGGACGCTCCAAAAACTGAACATACAGGCAGCTTGGCTGGGAGCTCTGAAGAAAGGAAGGGTGGTCTTTGCCGTTTCTCACACCACTGCAGTGGAAGAGGAGAACAGGGAGATGCAGAAGCGAGGCTTTAATGAAAAGGGAAGCCGGTGTGAAGTGCTACTGGAGCACGATGAATAATTAACTTCTTTTTTTCCCGCCTGTAAGTGCCCGCGGAGCTCGTCAGGGACGCGAGGAGGACGTCCCTGTACAACATCATTAATACACACGTATGCGCGGGTTCCTGACATGGTGGAGGAACTTCACGAACACGAGGGTGTTCTATAACGCTCCGGCAGGGCTCTTATGGCGAGCGCACGCCGCTGGCATACTAATTTCTTTCCCTGTGTGTATACGAGCCAGGTAATTAAAAAGACCCTCTTGTAAAGTCCATATGGGACCATCGTTACTGACATCCATGTGTGCGTGCTCACTGAGTGAAGCCAGTGGCTTCTGGCTATACGTATGAAAGATATTGTTCCAGTGCACAGTTTACATCTATCCATTAAAACACACTTACTTATATACGTTTACTAGTGTGAACCATCATCTTACAGAGACCGGACTCAAACAAAAACCTGGATCTGGATCCAGTGGGGCTGGATTCAATGTGAACTCAGCCTTAAAATAGTCTTACCATTTGAAACAAGCAACTTACAATCAGGTCCCTAAATACTTGGCAGGAGAGGAGCTTGGAGATCAGATCCAAGCCAAAACTTGGATTTGAGCAATTAGGCTTGTTATGTGAGCGCAGCCTTAAAATAGAGTTATTATTTAAAACAAGCAACTGACAATCAGTTTCTTACATACTTGAGAAGAGAAGTTTAAGAAGATGGAAAGAAGCTGCTCATGATCCAAAGCATACCATCTTATCAGTGAAGCATGGTGAAGGTAGTGCTATAGCAATATATAGAAGAATAGAGAGAGGGACAGAGAGAGACAGTTAGAGAGGAAGAGAGAAACTGTGCCAGCGAGCAAAAACGACTACAAAGAGAAAGAGAGAAAGAGGGAGACACAGAAAGATAGGGAGAGAGAGGCTGTAGATAGAAGGAGAAAGAGGGAGCAAGCTAACAAACGACAGCAATAGATTAGAAACAGAGAGAGTGAGAGATTGTAGACTGTAAAAAAAGAGTGTGAGAGCATAAGAAAAGAAAAACAGGGAGGGAGAGAAAGAGATCAGATCAGATCAGATAAACAGCGCTTTCATCTTTGAGATGAAAGCTCCACTCCAGCTTCAGATCTGAGAACATCTACAGGTGTTTCTGACCATCTGAACATCCACAGGTTTTTCTGAAGACACCTCAATGCTTTGAACCTGAAAGGACGCGTAGCTGTTCAAGAAGCTCCTCACTGAAAAAAGGAGATACAGACCCATCAAACAAAGAAGCGGCTGTTCTTAGAAAAGTGGACTGACCACCCCAGAGTCCAGACCCTCAACACCACTGAAGGTTAGTAAGATGGAGAGAAGCTGCTCATGATTCAAAGCATACCATCTTATCAGTGAAGCATGGTGGAGGTAGTGCTTTAGCCTGGGCATATATGACTTTTAAATATTTGCTAATTAAAAACCATGTCAAGTAGCTCAATCACAAGCTCTCATTGTTCAGTTTACATTGTTTACTGTTGCTCAAAAGCAGTTCAACTGAGAAACCATGAGGAGCTTTTATCGAGGACCAAAACTTGTTGTTCATGAGGGAGAAAAATGGAAGATACAGCAGAAAGAATGCAGGTCTTCGTCTGCGGTCATGAAAAAGCTGAACACATGCTAACTGGTCATATTAGAACGCTGGTTGATTCATATTAACAGATTTGAGCAACATACCCAAAGAAGTATGAACCATCATGTTAAAGAGATCAGATCCAATCCAAAACTTGGATTTGAGCAATAAGGCTTGTTATGTGAGCGTAGCCTTAACATAGTGTTACCATTTAAAACAAGCAACTGACAACCAGGTCCTTATGTACTTGAGTAGAGAAGTTTAAGGAGATAGAAAGTAGAAGTTGCTCATGATCCAAAGCATACCATCTTATCAGTGCAGCATGGTGGAGGTAGTGCTATATCATGGGTTAGAGTGGAACTAGTTCTCTTGTATTTACTGTTGTGATTACTGACAAGAGCAGGATGAATTCAGATGTACCAAGAACGGGCATCTCAGCATGTCCGCCTCGGGTGCGCCCAAGTTGGATACAAGCTTTGCAAGCTTTCAGGGTCCGTATCTCCGGTTCCCTGAGGGCTAGAAATGCAATCCAGGACTCGTTAGAAAGAAGTTTGGCTTCATCTGTTATATTTACAGGTATATTTTAAAAGCTGCTTGTTGCTAAGCATTCCCGTCTCCTGAGGTTTGGCTTAGATTCAGTTGGACGATGCTTCCCGGTGCAGATGGACAATGAACAGTAGCATACTCGGAAAGCTCCCCGGGGCAAAGGAGTGCAATGTTCTGCAATGGCCAATTGACCTCAATCCAGCAGTGCATGCATTTGCAGAACTGAAGGTAAGACACCTCAGGAGCAAGCAGGACCTGAGGACCGCTGCAGTGAAGGCCTGGTGGAGCATCACCAGAGAAGAAACCCAGAGTCCGGTGATGCCTCTAGTTCAGGCGGCCACTGAAATAACATAATATATGACTGCTGAAAATGAGAAGGCTATAAATGAAAACGTTTTAATGACAGCTCAGCAAGTTAATATCCTTGAATTAAAAGTGTGCAATTATAGCATTGTTAAGTCCATAATTATTTGGACACTGACAGAAGATCTGTAAGCGTCCAAATAATTATGGACATAACTGTATTAACACATTGTTTTTTGCCAATATAGACAAACAGTACATTATATAATGCATAATACGCATCATATACGCCCTAAATCCCTGCCTACGTGACTGCCTGGGTCCAGCAGTGAGCTGTACTGTATTATAAGGTTACACTAGACAGCCAGCGCTGAAGGGTCACACTACATACAGCCAGGCAGTCACGCTGCGAGGCAGCTCTGCCTGGAAACACTGGACTGTGCTGCAAAAAAGGCAGGAGGCCACTGCTGCCCTGGGCTGCTGCTACTGTACTAACTAAACCCAGAGCCAGACATTCTAGCACAACCATCAGATCAAGCTATATACGGCAACACCAACGGGTCATTCATTACACGGTTAAAACATAAACAGAGTCATTCGGAGTGGTTTGGTGTGAATCGCTGTGTTCTAGAGAAACTTAGAGTCAAAACTGTTCACAGTGGTGGTGAATGGAACCAGACGTCCACCTCTGAATAGGCTGCCGGATGCCTGACACACTGTCTAACGATACATTAGTGATGAAGTTTTGGCTTAAAATCTCTTGTTAAACCATTGATTTCCACTATGGCCACTCGAGGCCCTACATTTATTAATTTTACCATCAACAACATGACATAGACCAACTCAGAAAACTCGTGTAGGTTCACTGGTGGGTTTGGATAGAAAACAAAAGGTGTATATCTGTGTTGTAGACATGGTGACCCCTGGTTCCCATCACCACCACTATAAAGAACATCTAAACCATTTCACACCAAAGCCCACTCTGAACGACTCTGTTTCCATCTCAAATGAGTCTCTTGAATTCCTCAGCAAAGCCATTAACCACTCAAAGATGAGTGACTGGAGGGCCATGGCGTCCACTTGAACACTGAACGAGGCCCTATATGAAAATATTACATCCAATGAATTAAAAACAAGAACGTAGTTAGCTTGTTTACTCACTACCGCTCTAATGCTCCAGTGTAGACCCCCGGTACACGTACCAATAGAGCAAGTCCAGTGTAGATGTTAGAGGGTCCTGGAGAACATACACAATCCACACAGAACAGCCCGGATCGGGAATCCAACCCAGATCTTCTTGCTGTGAGGAGACAGTGCTGACCACTACACCACCATACTAACCACTACACCACCATACTGACCACTACACCACCATACTGACCACTACACCACCGTACTAACCACTACACCACCATACTAACCACTACACCACCATACTAACCACTACACCACCGTACTAACCACTACACCACCATACTAACCATTACACCACCATACTAACCACTACACCACCATACTAACCACTACACCACCGTACTAACCACTACACCACCATACTGACCACTACACCACCATACTAACCACTACACCACCGTACTAACCACTACACCACCATACTAACCACTACACCACCGTACTAACCACTACACCACCATACTAACCATTACACCACCGTACTAACCACTACACCACCATACTAACCATTACACCACCGTACTAACCACTACACCACCATACTAACCACTACACCACCGTACTAACCACTACACCACCATACTAACCATTACACCACCGTACTAACCACTACACCACCATACTAACCACTACACCACCATACTGACCACTACACCACCATACTGACCACTACACCACCATACTAACCACTACACCACCGTACTCACCACTACACCACCATACTGACCACTACACCACCATACTGACCACTACACCACCATACTAACCACTACACCACCATACTAACCGCTACAGCACCATAGTAACCACTACACCACCATACTGACCACTACACCACCATACTAACCACTACACCACCATACTAACCACTACACCACCATACTGACCACTACACCACCATACTGACCACTACACCACCATACTAACCACTACACCACCATACTGACCACTACACCACCATACTAACCACTACACCACCATACTAACCACTACACCACCATACTGACCACTACACCACCATACTAACCACTACACCACCATACTAACCACTACACCACCATACTAACCACTACACCACCATACTGACCACTACACCACCATACTGACCACTACACCACCGTACTAACCACTACACCACCATACTAACCACTACACCACCATACTAACCGCTACAGCACCATAGTAACCACTACACCACCATACTGACCACTACACCACCATACTAACCCCTACACCACCGTACTAACCACTACACCACCATACTAACCACTACACCACCACACTAACCACTACACCACCACACTAACCACTACACCACCGTACTAACCACTACACCACCATACTAACCACTACACCACCGTACTAACCACTACACCACCATACTAACCACTACACCACCGTACTAACCACTACACCACCGTACTCACCACTACACCACCATACTAACCACTACACCACCGTACTAACCACTACACCACCATACTAACCACTACACTATTGTTCAGATTATTTCCAGGTTTATTTTTTGTAATAAATCTTTAAATCATTTTATATTAAAACTGGAATGTTGTAGCACTTCAGCACTGTGAAGTCTGTGCAGAAGTTTAAAACTGGTCTGGTGTTCCAGGTGGTTGCTAATATCTCTGTGTTATTATGTCTTTGGACAGTTTACTGGTTATTTTCAGCTGTGTTTCCAAATTTACATGAATGGTATTTGGCAACCGCCTCCCATTCCACACACTCGGTTTTTATTTCTTTATCTTTTACCAACGGACTGAATTTACTTTTCATTTGTTTGTTAATTATAATGTAAGCTTCGTGGAAAAACAAAAATGGCTATAATTAAAAATCTTTGGCCAGAATTTCAGTACATATACTTTCCAATGAGCTCAAGCAAAGCGGGGTCTTGTCCTTCCTGTCCAAGCGAGAACCCAATTCTTGGCCACTCTCATGTGTCCGGCACTCAAGCCCTGCCGGCGGCCAAGCCAAGAGCTGGGATGGAGAGACGGAGGGTCCAGATCCTCCATCCAGACCCAATAGTGACCAACAATAACACAACCCTTGCTCTCTTTTCACAACACCAATCAAAGCGTCTCGTTAACTGGGACACGGCCGGAGGCGCCGGCCCGATCGCTGCTCCATCAACTGCCATCGTCCTTCGGCGAGTTCCGCCCCGGCTCAGTCCACTCGGATCACTGCCCGCATGACTGGCTGTGTCAAGCAAGGGACCGGCGGAGAGGCCACTGCCGGGCGGCACTCGGCTCTACAAGGTTACACAAGACGATCCGCCGGCGCTGAAGGGTCAGGCTAGCCGCTGCGTTAGCGCCGGGGTCACGCAAGATACTCGGCTAGCGCTTAGAGGGTTACGCAAGCTCTCGCTGACTTTCTGCAAGCGCTGCAAGGTTACATAAGCTACCCCCCCAACCACCCGCCCCGGGGGTCATACAAGACACTTAAACAGGGGTCACCCTAGTGTAGGACAGCACTGCTAGAGTTATGTAAAGCAGTCCAGTGCTGTACATGCAAACACAAGACATAGCTAGTGTATAAATCACCTGTAACTGCCAACTGTTACCCACCCAGACTGTTCTTATCTGTACTATTAATAATAATAATATTAGTGAATAAGTGTGAAGAGATCTAAACTATAGAATAAGACGTATGGAATTATTCCTGGAGCAGAATTAAACATCTGGGGTTATAGCTCTTATAAAAATATACATTCTCATTTTTAGATTTAAACACAGTCAAATCCTAGTTTTAGATGTTATGTATTTGTGTACATGGGCTCCAGCTTCACTGCTTACACAGCTAGGCGTCTCCAAACTTTTGACTGCTGGCGTAGAGCTGCTTACAGCTCTGGCGCGAAGACGTACAATAAAAACAATGCTTGTTGAAAAGTCAGCTGCTCTGTGTGTTGAAAACCTTATACACAGTTATTGTATTGTATCCGTATCATTATTAAAACTATGCGCCTGAAATCAGCGTTTTTGCTGCTTCTTGCTCAGAATTTTTCAGTTCCACCTTAAATGGTGCAGCAGTTACGTTCTGATCCACACATTAAGTCTCTTACTCGTCAACTCCTGGTTTGAATTCTCCAGTTCCACCTTAAATGGTGCAGCAGTTACGTTCTGATCCACACATTAAGTCTCTTACTCGTCAACTCCTGGTTTGAATTTTCCGGTTCCACCTTAAATGGAGTACCAGTTACGTTCTGATCCACACATTAAGTCTCTTACTCGTCAACTCCTGGTTTGAATTCTCCAGTTCCACCTTAAATGGTGCAGCAGTTACGTTCTGATCCACACATTAAGTCTCTTACTCATCAACTCCTGGTTTGAATTCTCCAGTTCCACCTTAAATGGTGCAGCAGTTACGTTCTGATCCACACATTAAGTCTCTTACTCGTCAACTCCTGGTTTGAATTCTCCAGTTCCACCTTAAATGGTGCAGTATTTACATTCTGACGCTGGCATTTTCTTATTAGCCTCCGTGTTCAAATGTTCCTGTTCCACCTTAAATAGGGCAGCATTTGGACGCAGCTTCTTGTTTAAATTGCTTAAAGTGCAGGCCTATTTAAGGTGGAACGGGAAAACTTGATCAAGAAGCTAAGGAGGCACAATTAAGCATGACTGCTACACCATTTAAGGTGGAACAGGAAAACTGTAACAAGAAGCTGAGACACTGGAATGCAACCTGACTGCTGGCCTATTTAAGGTGGAACTGGACAACTCTAACAAGAAGCTGAGATATTGGAATGTAGGTGGCCTATTTAAGGTGGAAGAGTAAAGCTGTAACAAGAAGCTGAGATGATCTAATGCAACCTGACTGCTGCACCATTTAAGGTGGGACGGGAAAACTTGAGAACCTCACGAGCCAGAATGTAGCCTAACTGTTGGCCTATTTAAGGTGGAACGGGAAAACTTCAAAAAGCTAAGGAGGCAGAATGTAGCCTAACTGCTGAATCATTTAAGGTGGAACGGAAAAACAAGAAGCTAAGCTGAATGCAATGTGACTTCTGCATCATTTAAGGTGGAACAGGAAAACTGTAACAAGAAGCTGAGACACTGGAATGTAGCCTGACTGCTACACCATTTAAGGTGGAACGGGAAAACTACCAAAAAGCTAAGGAGGCAGAATGTAGCCTAACTGCTGAAGCATTTAAGGTGGAACAGGAAAAATGCACCAAAGAGTTAAGGAGGCAGAATGTAGCCTAACTGCTAAACCATTTAAGGTGGAACGGGAAAACTACCAAAAAGCTAAGGAGGCAGAATGTAGCCTGACTGCTACACCATTTAAGGTGGAATGGAAAAACTACCAAAAACCTAAGGAGGCAGAATGTAGCCTAACTGCTAAACCATTTAAGGTGGAACGGAAAAACAAGAAGCTAAGCAGAATGCAATGTGACTTCTGCATCATTTAAGGTGGAACAGGAAAACTGTAACAAGAAGCTGAGACACTGGAATATAGCCTAACTGCTAAACTATTTAAGGTGGAACGGGAAAAGTTTACCAAAGAGCTAAGGAGGCAGAATGTAGCCTGACTGCTACACCATTTAAGGTGGAATGGAAAAACTACCAAAAACCTAAGGAGGCAGAATGTAGCCTGACTGCTACACCATTTAAGGTGGAATGGAAAAACTACCAAAAACCTAAGGAGGCAGAATGTAGCCTAACTGCTAAACCATTTAAGGTGGAACGGAAAAACAAGAAGCTAAGCAGAATGCAATGTGACTTCTGCATCATTTAAGGTGGAACAGGAAAACTGTAACAAGAAGCTGAGACACTGGAATATAGCCTAACTGCTAAACTATTTAAGGTGGAACGGGAAAAGTTTACCAAAGAGCTAAGGAGGCAGAATGTAGCCTGACTGCTACACCATTTAAGGTGGAATGGAAAAACTACCAAAAACCTAAGGAGGCAGAACGTAGCCTGACTGCTACACCATTTAAGGTGGAATGGAAAAACTACCAAAAACCTAAGGAGGCAGAACGTAGCCTAACTGCTGGCCTATTTAAGGTGGAACGGGGAAATCAGGACTAAGGAGCCAGAATGCCATCTTCTCTTTCTTCTCACACTACCAGATCATCCGCTCTGTGGATCACGTCCGATCCAGCCTTCCAGCCTGGAAAATCGCTTACGATTGTAAAACCGATTTCAGATTAAATACAGCCTTTTATCTGAGACGCCGTTCAACACGTGGGCTCCTGCAGCTCCTCCGCCCGTGTAGATCTGCTCCCTGTGCATTAATCTCATCTATTCTACCTCCATTAGCCCCCCGCACACCTTCAAAGTGACCACAGACCTTTTCACAGAGCTATTACGGGGACCCACCCGCATTATTTACCTCGTTGCGAGCTAGTCAATTTTCTCCACGTTTTGAAACGGAGCCCCCCGCCACGAACGGGCCATCGGCCTTTATACGGTGTGTAATTTGTTTCAGTCAATTCAAAAGCAGTACATACACTCAAGCTCTCCATCAACACACTGATATACTCTAATCTACAGGAGTCAATACAGCCATTCACAGCACTGGGGAGGGGGGTCTTCAGTAAAGGGAGGGGGCACTTCAGTAAAGGGATGGGGGGCTCTTTGCTAGAAGAAGGGGGGGCACCTCACTAAGAGGAGGGGGGGCACTTAACAAAAGGGAGGGGAGTGGCAGTTCACCAACAGAAGTGGGAGGGGGCACTTCACCAAAGAGCTGGGGACGGCCTGACTAAGAGATAAGGAGAGGGGCACTTTACAAATGTAATGGGGGACACCACTATGTGGGAGGGAGGCACTTCATCAACGGAAGGGGGGGGGGGTCACGTTACTAAAGGAAGGGGGTACTTCACTATAGAAGTGGGGGCGATTTATTAAGGGAGGGGGTAGTTAACTATAGAAGGGGGCTATTCACTAAAGGGAGGGGGCACTTCACTAAGGGGAGGGGGGCACTACACTAAGGGGAGGGAGCACTTCACAAAAGGGGAGGGGAGCACTTCAACAAAGGGAGGGGGGATACCACAATAGGGGAGGGAGGCACTTCACTACAGGGAGGGGGAGGCACGTCACTAAGGAGGGGGGGCACTTCACCATGGTGGGTTGGGCACTTCACTAAAGGAAGTGGAGACACTTCACAAAAGGGAGGGCACTTTAGGGGTGGAGGGGCTCTTCAGTAAGGGGGGGGGGGCTTTTCATTATAGAGGCGGGGGAGCACTTCACCAAAAGGGAGGGGAGATACTCTCCCCTATCTGGAAGGGGGGCTCTTCATTACATGGAGGGAGGCACCTGACTAAGAGGGGGGCTCTTCACTAAAAGGGAGGGGGCCTCTTCATTACAGGGAGGGAGGCACCTGACTAAGAGGGGGGCTCTTCACTATAGGGGAGGGGGGCTCTTCATTACAGGGAGGGAGGCACCTGACTAAGAGGGGGGCTCTTCACTATAGGGGAGGGGGCCTCTTCATTACAGGGAGGGAGGCACCTGACTAAGAGGGGGGCTCTTCACTATAGGGGAGGGGGGCTCTTCATTACAGGGAGGGAGGCACCTGACTAAGAGGGGGGCTCTTCACTATAGGGGAGGGGGCCTCTTCATTACAGGGAGGGAGGCACCTGACTAAGAGGGGGGCTCTTCACTATAGGGGAGGGGGGCACATCACTAATATCAACATGAAGGTGAGGGGAAAACAGAACAGGCATCAATCACAGCTGACAGAACTATAATAGAGAGTCTCAGAGAAAAGCTGCTCCGTCTCTTCTGAAGACATGCATGTTTACTAAACCACCTCCTTCAGCACATACAGAACCCGGTTCTATTTAAAAACAGCTCTATATGGCACCAAAAAGGGTTCTACAGTTCTCTATTAATCTAAAGAACCATAAAATGGATCTATATAGAACCATCCCCTTACTAAAGAACCCCTGGAGAAGAATTTGTGTTAGCAGTGGTACTATATAAAAGAGATAACTGGTAACCTTTTCTTCTTTTAGCGGTACCTGAAGTTCTAGATAATAACTGGACAGAAATGAGGATCGCATTCTGGTGGTGGACCACTTTTTTTTTTAAAAGGTTCCACATAGAACAATATACCACACGTTCTCCATATTAGCAGAAGGCAATGCAAAGCCCACAGATGGTTCTATATTGAACTGAACAGCCTAAAGAACCTCTTAAAGAACCTTAAAGAATCCCGTGTACTGTTGTCATGTAAGCACTTACTTGTGAGCGGAGCATGTACAGGTCAGTTACAGAAGTAATCAATAGCCCTAACAGTCGTGAGCTCCACAGATTCCCTGCTTTCTCTGACCTTGTCAATAGGCCTACTAATCACCCGGCCGGAGGCTGTGGCGGCTCTGATTGGCCGGTTCTCCTACGGGGCGCGAGCACTCTTCACTCTTTATTATGGAAATGTCGGCCTATTGAGCGGTTTAAAAATAGAAAACACTGAGATCGATTGATCTGGTTCTTACGAGCCGTCCAGCTTCTGAACCGCTTCAAAAATAAAAACAAGGACAACGACCGAGACCAAGACGAGCAGCTAGAACATGGAGAGCACTGAGGAGCACTGCAGGACTGAGGAGGTGCAGGACTAAAGGGGATAGAGAGTGTGCAGGACAGAGGAGGTACAGGACTGAGGAGGTACAGGACTGAAGGGATAGAGAGTGTGCAGGACTGAGGAGGTACAGGACTGAGGAGGTACAGGACTGAAGGGATAGAGAGTGTGCAGGACAGAGGAGGTACAGGACTAAGGAGGTGCAGGACTGAAGGGGATAGAGAGTGTCCAGGACTGAGGAGGTACAGGACTGAAGGGATAGAGAGTGTGCAGGACTGAGGAGGTACAGGACTGAGGAGGTACAGGACTGAAGGGATAGAGAGTGTGCAGGACAGAGGAGGTACAGGACTAAGGAGGTGCAGGACTGAAGGGGATAGAGAGTGTCCAGGACTGAGGAGGTACAGGACTGAAGGGGATAGAGAGTGTGCAGGACTGAGGAGGTACAGGACTGAAGGGGATAGAGAGTGTGCAGGACTGAGGAGGTACAGGACTGAAGGGGATAGAGAGTGTGCAGGACTGAGGAGGTACAGGACTGAAGGGGATAGAGAGTGTGCAGGACTGAGGAGGTACAGGACTAAGGAGGTGCAGGACTGAAGGGGATAGAGAGTGTGCAGGACTAAGGAGGTGCAGGACTGAAGGGGATAGAGCGTGTCCAGGACTGAGGAGGTGCAGGACTGAAGGAAATAGAGGAGACGGATAGAGAGTGTGCAGGACAGAGGAGGTACAGGACTAAGGAGGTGCAGGACTGAAGGGGATAGAGAGTGTCCAGGACTGAGGAGGTACAGGACTGAAGGGGATAGAGAGTGTGCAGGACTGAGGAGGTACAGGACTGAAGGGGACAGAGAGTGTGCAGGACTGAGGAGGTACAGGACTGAAGGGGATAGAGAGT
>CM038702.1:65169735-65197235 GCA_021613375.1 Megaleporinus macrocephalus | reverse complement strand
TTACCCTTAACCCTGACTACCCTAACCTCAACCATTAACCATTACTACTCTAAACTTAACTATTACTAACCAACCTTTACCCTTAACCACGACTACCCTAACCTTAACCACTACTACTCTAAACTTAACTATTACTACCCAACCTTGTCCCTTAACCACGACTACCCTAACCTCAACCATTAACCATTACTACTCTAAACTTAACCATTACTAACCAACCTTTACCCTTAACCACGACTACCCTAACCTTAACCACTACTACTCTAAACTTAACTATTACTACCCAACCTTGTCCCTTAACCCTGACTACCCTAACCTCAACCATTAACCATTACTACTCTAAACTTAACCATTACTAACCAACCTTTACCCTTAGCCACGACTACCCTAACCTTAACCACTACTACTCTAAACTTAACTATTACTAACCAACCTTTACCCTTAACCCTGACTACCCTAACCTCAACCATTAACCATTGCTACTCTAAACTTAACCATTACTAACCAACCTTTACCCTTAACCACGACTACCCTAACCTTAACCACTACTACTCTAAACTTAACTATTACTACCCAACCTTTCCCCTTAACCCTGACTACCCTAACCTCAACCATTAACCATTGCTACTCTAAACTTAACCATTACTAACCAACCTTTACCCTTAACCACGACTACCCTAACCTTAACCACTACTACTCTAAACTTAACTATTACTAACCAACCTTTACCCTTAACCACGACTACCCCAACCTCAACCATTAACCATTACTTCTCTAAACTTAACCATTACTAACCAACCTTTACCCTTAACCACTACTACCCTAACCTCAACCATTAACCATTACTACTCTAAACTTAACCATTACTAACCAACCTTTACCCTTAACCACTACTACCATAACCTCAACCATTAACCATTACTACTCTAAACTTAACTATTACTAACCAACCTTTACCCTTAACCACTACTACCCTAACCTCAACCATTAACCATTACTACTCTAAACTTAACCATTACTAAACAACCTTTACCCTTAACCACTACTACCTTAACCTCAACCATTAACCATTACTACTCTAAACTTAACCATTACTAACCAACCTTTACCCTTAACCACTACTACCTTAACCTCAACCATTAAGCATTACTACTCTAAACTTAACCATTACTAACCAACCTTTACCCTTAACCACTGCTACCCTAACCTCAACCATTAACCATTACTACTCTAAACTTGACTATTACTAACCAACCTTTACCCTTAACCACGACTACCCTAACCTCAACAATTAACCATAACTACTCCAAACATAACTATTACTAACCAACCTTTACCCTTAACCACTACTACCCTAACCTTAACCATTACTACTCTAAACTTAACTATTACTAACCAACCTTTACCCTTATCCACGACTACCCTAACCTCAACAATTAACCATTACTACTCTAAACTTAACTATTACTAACCAACCGTTACCCTTAACCACTACTACCCTAACCTTAACTATTAACCATTACAACTCTAAACTTAACTATTACTAACCAACCTTTACCCTTAACCACCACTACCTAACCTCAACCATTTACCATTACTACTCTAAACTTAACCATTACTAACCTAATCTTACCCCTTACCCTTAACCACTACTGCCCTAACCTTAACCATTGCTAACCTAATCTTACCCCTTAACCACGACTACCCTAACCTCAACCATTAACCATTACTACTCTAAACTTAACCATTACTAACCAACCTTTACCCTTAACCACTACTACCCTAACCTTAACCACTACTACTCTAAACTTAACTATTACTAACAAACCTTTACCCTTAACCACTACTACCCGAACCTCAACCATTAACCATTACAACTCTAAACTTAACCATTACTAACCTAATCTTACCCCTTACCCTGAACCACTACTACCCTAAGCTTAACCGTTGCTAACCTAATCTTACCCCTTACCCTTAACCACGACTACCCTAACCTCAACCATTAACCCTTACTACTCTAAACTTAACTATAACTAACCAACCTTTACCCTTAACCACTACTACCCTAACCTTAACCATTAACCATTACTACTCCAACCTTAACTATTACTAACCGACCTTTACCCTTAACCACTACTCCCCTAACCTTAACGACTACTACCCAAACATTACCCTTAAGTACTACTACTTTAACCACTACTACCATAACATTAACCACTACTACACTAACCTTAACCCTTTACCTTAACCACTACTACCCTAAACTTAACCTTAACCGCTACTACACTAACCTTACCCTTAACCACGACTACCCTCAACCATTAACCATTACTACTCTAAACTTAACTATTACTAACCAACCTTTACCCTTAACCACTACTGCCCTAACCTCAACCATTAACCATTACTACTCTAAACTTAACCATTACTAACCTAATCGTACCCCTTATCCTTAACCACGACTACCCTAACCTTAACCTTAACCACTACTAGCCTAACCTTAACCCTAACCACTACTACTCTAACCTTAACCCTTAACCTTAACCACTACTACCTTAACCTTAACCACTACTACCCAAACCTTAACCACTACAACCCAAACCTTAACCACCACTAACCTTAAACCTTAACTACTACTACCCTAACCTTAACCCTTACCCTAAATCAATACTACCATAGCCTTAACCCTTAACCTTAACCACTACTACCCTAACATTACTACCCAAACCTTACCCTTAAACACTACTACCCAAACCTTAACCCTTACCCTTAACCACGACTACCCTAACCTTAACCCTAACCACTACTACCCTAACCTTAACCCTTAACCTTAACCACTACTACCTTAACCTTAAACCTTACCCTTAACCAATACTACCATAACCTTAACCATTAACCCTAACCACTACTACCCCAACCTTAACCACTACTACCCAAACATTACCCTTAACCACTACTACTCTAACCTTAACCATTACTACCCTAGCCTTAACCCTTAATCACTACTACCCTAACCTTAACCATTACTACCATAACCTTAACCATTACTACCCAAACATTACCCTTAACCACAACTACCCTAACCTTAACCACTACTACCCAAACATTATCCTTAACTACTACTACCTTAACCACTACTACCCTAACCTAAACCACTACTACCATAACATTAACCATTACTACCCAAACATTACCCTTAACCACTACTACCCTAACCTTAACCACTACTACCCTAACCTTAACCACTACTACCCAAACATTACCCTTAACCACTACTACCCTAACCACTACTACCCTAACCTTAACCCTTAACCACTACTACCCTAACCTTAACTATTACTACTTTAACCCTTAACCACTACTACCCTAACCTTAACCATTACTACCCTAGCCTTAACCCTTAATCACTACTACCCTAACCTTAACCATTACTACCATAACCTTAACCATTAGTACCCAAACATTACCCTTAACCACAACTACCCTAACCTTAACCACTACTACCCAAACATTACCCTTAACTACTACTACCCTAACCACTACTACCCTAACCTAAACCACTACTACCATAACCTTAACCATTACTACCCAAACATTACCCTTAACCACTACTACCCTAACCTTAACCATTACTACCCAAACATTACCCTTAACTACTACTACCCTAACCACTACTACCCTAACCTTAACCACTACTACCCAAACATTACCCTTAACCACTACTACCCTAACCCTAACCAATACTACCCTAACCTTAACCCTTAACCACTACTACCCTAAACTTAACCATTACTACCCAAACATTACCCTTAACCACTACTACCTTAACCTTAACTCTTAACCTTACCCTTAAGCTTACCTTTAACCACTACTACCCTAACCGTAACTCTTAACCTTACCCTCAACCATTACTACCCAAACCTTAAACATTACTAACCTAACCTTACCCCATTACCTTAACCAGTACTACCCTAACCTTAATCACTACTAACCTAACCATACCCCATTACCTTAACCACTAGTACCCTAACCTTACCCCATTACCTTAACCACTACTACCCTAACCTTAATCATTACTAACCTAACCATACCCCATTACCTTAACCACTACTACCCTAAACTTAATCATTACTAACCTAACCTTACCCCATTACCTTAACCACTACTACCCTAACCTTACCCCATTACCTTAACCACTACTACCCTAACCTCAATCACTACTACCCTAACCTTAACCCATTACCTTAACCACTACTACCCTAACCTTAACCACTACTACCCTAACCTTACCCCATTACCTTAACCACTACTACCCTAACCTTACCCCATTACCTTAACCACTACTACCCTAACCTCAATCACTACTACCCTAACCTTACCCCATTACCTTAACCACTACTACCATAAACTCAATCACTACTACCCTAACCATACCCCATTACCTTAACCACTACTACCCTAACCTTACCCCATTACCTTAACCACTACTACCCTAACCTCAATCACTACTACCCTAACCTTAATCACTACTACCCTAACCTTAATCACTACTACCCTAACCTTAACCACTACTACCCTAACCTTAATCACTACTACCCTAACCTTAATCACTACTACCCTAACCATTACTACCCTAACCTTAACCACTACTACCCTAACCTTAACCACTACTACCCTAACCTTAATCACTACTACCCTAACCTTAATCACTACTACCCTAACCATTACTACCCTAACCTTAACCACTACTACCCTAACCTTAATCACTACTACCCTAACCTTAACCACTACTACCCTAACCTTAATCATTACTAACCTAACCTTACCCCATTACCTTAACCACTACTACCCTAACCTTAATCACTACTACCCTAACCTTACCCCATTACCTTAACCACTACTACCCTAACCTTAATCACTACTACCCTAACCTTATCCCATTACCTTAACCATTACTACCCTAACCTTAATCACTACTACCCTAACCGTTATCACTACTACCCTAACCTTAATCACTACTACCCTAACCTTATCCCATTACCTTAACCACTACTACCCTAACCTTACCCCATTACCTTAACCACTACTACCCTAACCTCAATCACTACTACCCTAACCTTATCCCATTACCTTAACCATTACTACCCTAACCTTAATCACTACTACCCTAACCGTTATCACTACTACCCTAACCTTAATCACTACTACCCTAACCTTATCCCATTACCTTAACCACTACTACCCTAACCTTATCCCATTACCTTAACCACTACTACCCTAACCTTACCCCATTACCTTAACCACTACTACCTTAACCTCAATCACTACTACCCTAACCTTACCCCATTACCTTAACCACTACTACCCTAACCTTAACCACTACTACCCTAACCTTACCCCATTACCTTAATCACTACTACCCTAACCTTACCCCATTACCTTAACCACTACTACCCTAACCTTACCCCATTACCTTAACCACTACTACCCTAACCTCAATCACTACTACCCTAACCTTACCCCATTACCTTAACCACTACTACCCTAACCTTAACCACTACTACCCTAACCTTAATCACTACTACCCTAACCTTAATCACTACTACCCTAACCGTTATCACTACTACCCTAACCTTAATCACTACTACCCTAACCTTAACCACTACTACCCTAACCGTTATCACTACTACCCTAACCTTAATCACTACTACCCTAACCTTATCCCATTACCTTAACCATTACTACCCTTAGCCCTAACCATTATCATTAACCACTACAGTCTCAATACAGTCTCTCTCTACAATCTCTCTTTCTCACTCACTACCAGGTCTACCAGATCTTCCAGGTGTTTGTTAGGAATTATGGAAAATCCTACTTGTTGTTCTCCAGGTGACGGTCCTGGTCCTGATCTGCTCTCTGAATCTCCTGGTAACGAGCTGCCTGCGCTGAAGGCAGGGCGTGTGAGCTACGCAGGCCTGAGCGGCGAGAGTCTGGCTGGAGGTACAGTGTGAATGGTGTGCGGTGTATTATTCATAGCCGGGCTACCTGAGCTCGGAGCTCGTTTCATCAGGTGAAAGGATTTCCATCTCCTCCACCCAGAGAGCGCGCACCCCACACATCAAACCCACACGGCCGCGTTACATCACCAGCGCGCACTCTTCCTCGCATCTCTCCTCGCGCGGCGAACGCAGCAGAACCATGCAGCTGGTGTTGTCTCTGTGGGTGTGGGGGGGTGTGGGGGGTTATGAGTAACGCAGTGACTGTAGCGAATGGGATGAGTCAATACGGAGAGGTGCGGAGAAGATAAACAGATAAATAAATAAGTGCAGTAAGATTACGCTCCCATACGGAGGGGGGGCGGCTGAAACCTATCCCTCGTCCTGATCCTAATCTGTTCATCGCTCGAGCTCGGATTGGCTCGGTTCTAGACTGGAAGTGTTCCCTCAATCACGGGCGCACCTGTGCACGGCTTGTTTCTGCATCGAGAGCGAGCTTTCACTGCGGCTCATTAACCGAACGCAGGAGGCAAAAAATAATAATCACACATTTGCATTAGATTTGCATAGACTGAATGATATGCTAATGAGGCGGAGCTCGTACCCCCCCTCAACTACCCCTCCCACCACTCCTCAGACTGGGTGAACGGATCACACGCAGGACAACAGGAGGGGACAAGTGAGACAAGGAGAGACGAGGAGAGAGAAATCAAAAACACAAGATCGAGACTGAACGAGACAGAAGAAGAGTAATTAGAGAGAGGAAGAAATGAAAGAAAGAGAAATGAGGGGAAGGAGGAACATGACTGAGGGAGGACAAATGAAAGAGAGAAACTGAAATGAAAGAGAGACAACAGAGAGAAACGAGAGAGAGAAATCAAAAATAAAGAAAGAAGAAACTGTGCGAGAGCGAAATGACAGAGGAATAAGAGAAAGCAAAAGGAAAACTTGAGAGGGAAAGAAAGAGAGATGAAAGAGTGCAAGAAAAATGAGAAAGAGAGGTAGAGTTTATATGTTTCAGTAGAGAGAGAGAGAGAGAGAGAGAGAGAGAGAGAGAGAGAGAGAGAGAGAGAGAGACTAGGAGAGAGAAATGAAAAACAGGAGAGAGTAAGAGTCTGAACTGAACACGTACATCTGAGTGACCACACACGTCCAGCACGACCAGAAACTCACACACACACACACACACACACTGATACACACAAACACACACACACACACACTGATACACACACACACACACAAACACGGTAGAGGTGAGATTTATTGTGTGTGTGTGTCTGTGTGTGTGTGTGTGTGTGTGTGTGTGTGTGTGTGTGTGTGTCTGTGTGTGTGTATGTGTGTGTGTGTAAACAGCAGCAGTGAGTGAAGGATGAAATTAGAATCAGCTCAGTGTGTGTACGGCTGTGTGAGTCCAAACTCGTCCTCAAACAGGGTGTGTGTGTGTGTGTGTGTATCTGTGTGTGTGTGTGTGTGTGTGTGTGTGTATCAGTGCTGCTGAAGGAACTGAGTGTGTGTGTATCAGTGTGTGTGTGTGTATCAGTGTGTGTGTGCGTATCAGTGTGTGTACGGCTGTGTGAGTCCAAACTCGTCCTCAAACAGGGTGTGTGTGTGTCAGTGTGTGTGTGTGTGTGTGTGTGTGTGTGTGTGTGTATCAGTGCTGCTGAAGGAACTGAGTGTGTGTGTATCAGTGTGTGTGTGTGTGTATCAGTGTGTGTGTGTGTATCAGTGTGTGTGTGCGTATCAGTGTGTGTACGGCTGTGTGAGTCCAGACTTGTCCTTAAACAGGGTGTGTGTGTGTGTATCAGTGTGTGTGTGTGTGTGTGTGTATCAGTGCTGCTGAAGGAACTGAGTGTGTGTGTATCAGTGTGTGCATCAGTGTGTGTGTGAGTATCAGTGTGTGTGTGTGTATCAGTGTGTGTGTGCGTATCAGTGTGTGTACGGCTGTGTGAGTCCAGACTTGTCCTTAAACAGGGTGTGTGTGTGTGTATCAGTGTGTGTGTGTGTGTGTGTGTGTATCAGTGCTGCTGAAGGAACTGAGTGTGTGTGTATCAGTGTGTGCATGTGTATCAGTGTGTGTGTGAGTATCAGTGTGTGTGTGCGTGTGTATCAGTGTGTGTGCATGTGTGTGTGTGTGTGTGTGTGTATCAGTGTGTGTGCATGTTTGTGTGTGTGTATCAGTGTGTGTGCATGTTTGTGTGTATCTGTGTTCATCAGTGTGTGTGCATGTTTGTGCGTGTGTGTCTGTGTGTGTGTGTGTATATCAGTGTGTGTATCAGTGTGTGTGCATGTGTGTATCAGTGTTTGTGCATGTGTGTGTGTGTGTGTGTATGTCTGTGTGTATCAGTGCGTGCATGTATGTGTGTGTGTATCAGTATGTGCATGTGTGTGCATCAGTGTGTGTGTATCAGTATCTGTGTGTGTGTATATCAGTGTGTGTGTATCAGTGTGTGTGTGTGTGTGTGTATCAGTGTGTGTGTGTGTGTATCAGTGTGTGTATGTGTGTGTATCAGTGTGTGTGTGTGTATCAGTGTGTGTGTGTGTGTGTATCAGTGTGTGTGTATCAGTGTGTGTGTGTGTGTGTATCAGTGTGTGTGTGTATCTGTGTGTGTGTGTGTATCAGTGTGTGTGTGTATGTGTGTGTGTATGTGTGTGTGTGTGTGTGTGTGTGTGTGTGTATCAGTGTGTGTGTGTGTGTGTGTGTGTGTGTGTATATCAGTGTGTGTGTATCAGTGTGTGTGTGTGTGTGTGTATCAGTGTGTGTGTATCAGTGTGTGTGTGTGTGTGTGTGTGTGTGTGTGTGTGTGTGTGTGTGTATCAGTGTGTGTGTGTGTGTGTGTGTGTGTGTGTGTGTGTAAGCTCTTATTCAGTAGAATCTGTGTGTGTTGATGTTTAAGTGTTTTGGAGTGTGTCTAAAGCACTTAGAGCGTAATGTTTCGTGTTTATATGTTTCAGTAGAGAGAGAGAGAGATCAGGAGGCAGAGAGAGAGAGAAAGAAAGAGAGAAAGAGAGAGAGAGAGAGATCAGGAGGCAGAGAGAGAGAGAGAGAGAGAGAGAGAGAGAGAGAGATCAGGAGGCAGAGAGAGAGAGAGAGAGAGAGAGAAAGAGAAATAGAGAGAGAGATCAGGAGGCAGAGAGAGAGGACTGTGTGAAGAAATGTGTGGAGCTCTCCATGGAGCATTCAATGTCTAGGGCGTCCAGGAGAAATCTGGAACCTAACTTTGTTCTTCAAACTGGATCAAGATCTGATCTACTTCTCTCACAATAACATATTCATGTTACTTTGTATTGTATGTATGATTATTTACATCTGTTCTAATCAGATCTGCTGTTCTTATTGATCAGATAAAGCTTAGACACAGTAGTGTATGTTTCAACACAGCTATTGGGGAAACACATCTGCACTAAAATTACACACAACATACAGAACACAGTCAGAACGTGTTTAAATCAGACATCTGATCAGACATCAGCAGCTGTTCTTTATTAGCTAACGCAAATGCTAATATGCTCAGATATGCTTCCCACCTGTTTTTTTCAGGGCTTTGTTATTTACTGCATGAATTAGATTTAAGCAGCACACGCTCAGATACCGGAGAGGCATAATGAGGGAACACAGCCAGGCTTTTCCTACATGCTAGTTTCCGTTGATGTAGCGCAAGACCTGTGTGGCCCACCAACGTCTGTCCAGAGTTCTTCTTTATTTATCACTTTCAAACTTTTGGTTCCAGCACATCCCATAGATGTTCAATTGGGTTGAGATATGAAGAATCTGAAGGCCAGAGAAACATCCTGGACAGCCTTCATTGCCCTCACTCATCAATAAAGCTCATCAATAAACACTGTGATGGTGTTCATGGTTCATTCCTCCTCAGACCACCACTTTTTGGGTGTATCGCTCAAGCCACTGCTGATCAGGAGACACCATCTGACCATAAACATCTGGACCCTGCCAAAGTGCCTCAGGTCTTCAAGATGTTTGTCTAAATAATAACTATTGCTAAACTAACTTTAAACAACTTAAAAACCCCTTAATGAGGAACATCTTCCACAGTGAAGTTGAACCAACATGGTTAATCTGATGGTTAAGATGCACACTGATGCATCTGATGATCTTAGGATCCTACATACTCATGTGCTACACTATATCCCAACTATCAAACTTCTTGTTCCAGCACATCCCACAGATGTTCAATGGGGTTGAGATCTGAAGAATCTAAAGGCCAGAGAAACATTCTGAACTCTTCATGACGTTCCTCAAACTGTTACTGAACAGCTATGGGGGAATACTACCACCACGAAGGGATGAACCTGGTCTGCAGGTGTAGATAAGTGGCACATCTCAAATTGAGGTCCCACATGAGTTTTCCAGAGCATCCAACTTTCTCCACTAGCTTGTTTTCTTCCCTCACTTGCCATCACTGTCACAGGTAAATTGAGAAAAACAGGGTTTATCAGAACAGGTGATCATCCATCGCTCCAATGTGGTAGACTGGGCGCTCCTATCCGTCTGCGGCTACACAGACCCCTATGAAGCAGAGGGGTGATGTTCTTAGGTCGAGTCAGACCAGACTGGACAGCCTTCATTGCCCTCACACGTCAATAAAGCTTGGGTGCTCAACACTGTGATAGTGTTCATGGTTTGTCCCTCCTCAGACCACCACCTTTTGGGTGTACCGTTCAAGCCATTGCTGATCAGGAGACGCCAGGAGACACCATCTGAGCATAAACATCTGGACCCTGTCAAAGTCCCTCAGGTCTTCAAGGTGCTTACCAACATTGTTCATCTGCTAGACAACTCAGCTAAGAACATACACACTGATGCATCTGATGGTCTGAGGGTCTTAGGATCCTACATACTCATATACTACCATATTCCAACTATCAAACTTCTTGTTCCAGCCCATCCCACATATGCTCAGTTGGGTTGAGATATGAATAATCTAAAGGCCAGAGAAACATCCTGAATTCTTCAAGACGTTCCTCAAACTGTTACTGAACAACGTGGCAAGGAAGACTACCCTGCCACAGCTATGGGGGGAATACCACCACCATAAAGAGATGAACCTGGTCTGCAGGTGTAGACTGAGGTCCACAAGAGTTTTCCAGAGCTTGTCTTCCGCTCTCACTTGCCTTCACTGCCACAAGTAAATAGAGAAAACAGTCTATCGTCCATCGCTCCAAGGACCAGCTCTGATGCTTGCATGTCCACCGTAGGTGCTGTCTGTGGAAGACTGGCCACTCCCATCGGTTTGGGGGGTGATGTCCTTATGTTGAGAGCTCAGACTAGACTGGACAGCTTTCACTGCCCTCATTCATCAATAAGGCTTGAGTGTCCAACACTTTGATGGTGTTCATGGCTCGTCCCTCCTCAGACCACCACTTTTTGGGTGCACTGCTCAAGCCATTGCCAATGAGGAGACACCATCTGACCATAAACATCTGGACCTTGTCAAAGTCCCTCAGGTCTTCAAGGTGCTTAACAACATTGTTTATCTCTAGACAACATACACACTGATGATCTGATGGTAGGAGGGTCTTAGAACCCTCCATACTCAGGTAGTAGTATATCCCAGCTATCTGCTGTGAAGAGCAGCTTCTGAAGGTTGGATTTCTGAAGGATGGACGTGTTTCCTGTCGTGTAGGAATCCCTCACTTTTCTGCACGAGCGTGTGCATCACGAGGCCCGAGCGCTCGGTGTGTGTGGTCACCGCGTTGGTGGCCCATATGGTGTGTTTAAAAGGATTAAGCCTTCCGTCACTTCACCTTCTACCCTCACCACAAACCCCACTCACTCTTTCTCCTCTCTATCTCTCCATCCTCAGCAACCACACACTAGCTCCTCAGGCTGCAGCTCCTCTACAAGGTCAAAGGTCTTCCTCCAACAAAGCCTGTCCCAGCATTCACTCCCTCTTCATTCTCTCTCTCTCACTCTCTCTTTAACATTCTCCATCTTCCTTGCTCTCTACCTTTCACTTCACTGCTCTACACCCTCCAATCCCACTTGTTCCCTCTCTCACTCTCTCTATTCATGTATCTACACCACTCTCTCACACTCTTTTCTCTCTCTCTCTCTCACTTTAAAGGTGATTCTGCTTTCCTCTGCTCCTTCCAGGCATGTCTGTCACACACTAATTCAATTTACTGCTCACCTGCTTCTTCTCAGTGTGTGTGTGTGTGTGTGTGTGTGTGTGTGTGTGTGTGTGTGTTGTGAGTTTAAAGAAAAGCATAAAAAGGTTTGATCCTCACCTACAAACGCAAACCTACAGTTAATGAAGTCTACCAAGAACACAGAGATACAGTAGGGGGTCCTGGAGGAGAAGGAGGGGGCTTTGCGGAGGCAGGAAAGCATTGCATATCAAGTGAATGCTCTTTTATTGAACACAGCAGCACAAGAGAACCAGACCCAGCGCTCTCGTTCAATGCCCGTATTAACTCTCTGTCTGGATTATTGTTTGGATTATTGTAACTCCCTCCTAGCAGGCATCAGCTCCTCTTCTATCCACAAACTTCAGCTGGTCCAGAACTCTGCTGCTCGCCCACACCCGCTCGCATCACCATAACACAGCCACTCTTCAACATCTCCACTTCACAGTCTAGCTCCTTCTTACCTCTCTGATCTCATTTCTTTCTACAGACCTTCGCGCTCTCTCAGATCCTCAGCAGCTAGACTACTTATAGTTCCTCCATCTAACCTCCACGGTTTTGGTGATCGAGCATTCTCCAGACTTGCTCCCCGCCTCTGGAATGCTCTTCCGCCACTGGTTAAACAGACGACTTCCATCCTCACATTTAAATCTAATCTTAGAACCTATTTCTTCTCGCTGGCATACGATCTTCCTCAAGTTTAACTGCTCTGGTTCTCTGGTTTGTGTCTCTGTGAGTCTGGCACAGTCAGGACGGTTCAATTCAATTTAAATGCATTCGCCTGGCTCTGTTTACAATACAACATCTTCACTTCACAGTCTAGCTTCTTCTTACCTTATCTCTTTTCTTTCTACAGACCTTCTCGCTCTCTCAGATCCTCAGCAGATAGACTACTTACAAGTTCCTTCATCTAACATCAATGATTTTGGTGATTGAGGATTCTCCAGACTTGCTCCCCGCCTCTGGAATGCTCTTCCATCACTGGTTAAACAGGCAAGTTCCCTCCTCACATTTAAATCTAATCTTAGAATCTAATCTCTTCTCGCTGGCATACGATCTTCCTCAAGTTTAACTGTTCTTCACTATTTCCTGTTTTGTCTACTTGTAGTACTGTTCCTCTGTTGTGTTGTAGAGAATAAAGAATAAAGTATTATTATTATTATTATTATTATTATTATTAGAACTGCCACACTGCCAGTACCAGCTACTCATGCTTCTCCCTGAAAAGCATGAAGAGGAACCTCTGAGAGGAACTCAAAAGAAGAAACTATCTAGAAGCAGAAACACAAACCACTGATTTTAATAATCACACTCTAAACCCATAAGCATTAATATCTGGACGGGTCTTTCAGTTCTAACAGTGTGTGTGAACTCTGCTGTAGCTCTGCATGGACTGATCAGTGTTTGTACTGTCTGCACTACTGGATCACTTCCTGTCTGAGATGCTGAGCTTCCTAAATGCTTTAATGTTTCAGTAAAGTTCTCAGTGGACGGTGGAAGATCTAGAAGTGGTTGCAGCTCCATCTGTGATCTTGACTCCACATGTCCTGCAGGTCTTCTTTATTTTCTGCAGCAGAATCTTTGTAGTTGAGCGGGATTATTTTCGGGAGCATGTTGCTCCTTGTCTCCGCAAAAATTCAACACTGGCACCCCCCCCCCAAAGCTTCCCGTGATTGGCTGTTGCTAGGTTACGGTTAAACTGAGCGGAGCAGCTCAGATCCCTAGCGTTACAGCACCATTTAATACTAAATGATGAGTTATTTGAAGTTTTTCTTATTTATTATGTTAAAATAGGGTGTCGAGTCTTTTCAAGTCTTAAAGCTCAAGTCCGATTCCAAGTCCAAGTCAGTTAAAGGTAAAGTCTAAGTCAAGTCACAAGTCATCAGTTTAGTGGGTGATATGAGAAGGTGGTCTGAGGTTAATAACTCAGTGGGTGGGTGATATGAGAAGGTGGTCTGAGGTTAATAACACAACTCTAACTGAACATGTTATGATAGTCATTTTATATGTTTGTTGTTGTTTTGATTGTAATTAGTATCAATGTATTCGCGGGCGCACCAGAAGTTCTAACACAAAGTAAACAAAGATGATCCCCCCGATCGGTTTAGGCTATCGGCCGATCGTGGCCTCAAAAACGCTGATCGGTCCATCTGTACTTTAAACCACTGAGAAACCCTTTACAGGGAAAGTCTTACAGTGAAGCTGAAGCAACATTGTTGATCTTCTAGGAAACTCAGCTAAGTACATACACGCTGATGCATTGACCTGGCAGTGAACTGAATCACTCTATAGCTAAATGTTATCGATGATATTTCAAAATGTCATGCGGCGTCACTGTCCTCCGGTGACCAGCATTAAAAATGCATCTGCACATTAAATATTAAGCGTGTGCTGCAGGGCTGCTGATGTTTGGGAAACTTTATCAGAGTGAAGGATTAACGACGTGTGAAACACTCGCCAGCACACATACGGCATATCACTGCACCCTTACCCAGAAGATTACAGTGGTCTACTTTTATGGAGTAGCATTCTGCAGGTGTTGAGGGCTCTGGTTTGTGTGTCCGTGAGTCTGGCACAGTCAGGACGGTTCAATTCAATTTGAATACATTCGCTTGGCTCTGTTTA
Organism: Megaleporinus macrocephalus; assembly: GCA_021613375.1. NCBI lineage: Eukaryota > Metazoa > Chordata > Actinopteri > Characiformes > Anostomidae > Megaleporinus > Megaleporinus macrocephalus. The sequence goes on along the minus strand of CM038702.1, from coordinate 65,182,467 downwards.
CAATACAGTTTTACCGAAATCCAGGCCCCAGTGAGGAGGTCAAGGCCAACCGTGGCAAAGAAAAGCTCTCCAAGAGCACAGAGAGGAGCCAAGATTCCAAAAGTAGAAACTTTCTAGGAACATAAAGAGGAGCTACTTGGGAGGAATCGAAACTTAAAAGGAGTATAAGTGTGAGTGCAGTGGAACCTCTGAGTGGAACCAAGAGTTAAAAGGTGAAGCTTCCTAAGAGCATGAAAAAGAAGTACGGAGAGGAACCAAAACTCAAAAGGCAAAACTCCAGAAGTGTGTAAAATAGAACCTCTGAATGAAACCAAGAGTCAAAAGATGAAACTTCCTAAGAGCATGAGGAAGAACCACTGAGAGGAACCAAGAGTTAAAAGATGAAACTTCCTAAGAACATGAAAAAGAACCACTGAGAGGAATCAGGACTCAGAGAAACTCACTAAGAGTGTGAAGAAGAACCTCTGAGAAGAACCAAGAGTCAGGGTGAAGGGTGAAACTTTCCTAGGAACATTTGGAAGACCCGCTGAATGGAGCCAAGACTCAAAAGGGAAAACTCACTAAGAACATTTGGAAAAACCTCTAAGAGGAACCAAGAGTAAAAAGGAGGAACTTCCCAAGAACATGAAGAAGAACCTCTAAGAGGAACAAAGAGTAAAAAGGAGGAACTTTCCAAGAACATGAAGAAGAACCTCTAAGAGGAACCAAGAGTCAAAAGATGGAACTTCCTTAGAGCATGAAGAAGAACCACTGAGAGGAACCAAAACTCAGAAAGAGAAACGCACTAAGAGTGTGAAGAAGAGGAACTGAGAGGAACCAGGAGTCAAAGGGTGAAACCTCCTAAGAACATTTGGAAGACCCGCCGATTGGAACCAAGACCCATAAGGAGAAACTTTCTAAGAAAACAAGTGAAACTCTAAGAGGAACCACGCCTTAAAAGACAACCTTTTCTAAGTGCATGAAGAAGAACGACTTATAGAAACCAAGACCTAAAAGGAAAAACTGTACAAGAGCATGAGGGAAGCAGGAGGGAATGAGGAACCAAGACTCAGAAGAAGAAATTCACCAAGAGTGTAAAGAAGAACCACTGAGAAGAACCATGACTCAAAGGAAAAAACTCTCCAAAAACACCAGAGAGCCTCTAAGAGGAACCAGGACAACACATTCTATGAGAGCATGAAGGAACCTCTAAGAGGCACCACGTCTTAGAAGAAAAATCTCCAAGGTTGTGCAGAACCAAGAAAGAAGTCTGAAAAGAAAGAGTGTGAAGGAAACCAAGACTTAAAAGGAGAAATTCTAAAAGTGTGAAAAAGAACCTCGGTGGGGGACCAAGACTTAAAAGGAGAAACTCCCTAAGAGCATATGGGAACCTCTGAGTTCTGTCTAAGAACATGAGGAAGACCCAAATGAAGAACCTCTCTAAAAACATGAACCTCTAAGACGAATCAGGACTTAAAAGAAGAAATTCCTAGAAGGGTGAAGAACCACTGAAGGTGCCAGGATGAAACTCTAAGAAAATCTGTAAAGACATGAGGAAGAACTGCATGAGCAAAAAACATGACCTAAACAGAAAATCTCCCTAGAACAAGTAGAAGAACCACTGAGAGGAACCTAAAGTTGAACCATTTTGGAAAACTCTTTATTGGGTGACAGCTCTGAGATGAAGCTTTGACCTGAAATAGATGTTCAGCTGAATCTCTTGAGAGTACAGCGGAGGAGGAAGAACCGTGCTTCAGCTTCTTTCATACGGGGGTGGACACCACCACTTTCTGGTGACTGACCAATGGAATAGGATGCTCAGAAGCTGTCAAACTTCTACATCCCAAGGTAACCATCCAGTTCCTTCGGGATGGGGTTCCAAGATTTGGTCTCAAGCCTTTCTCAGAAGAATAGAAGCTGCAGCACAGGAGGAACCAGCTCTCCATTTACAGCATTCATTTCAGGAGAAACACCTGCTGAAGGAGCAGGTGTCCACAAACTTCTGGACAGATAGTGAAGGCCTCTTGTGAGAGAGAGAGAGAGCGAGAGAGAGAGCATGACTAAGCAGTTGACCTCTGTGAGCGAGAAGGTTCTTGTTTAGTGTGGCATCTGTCTCCTCGTTGGAGGTGAGTTTGAGCAAGAGGAACAAAGCGAGTGAGATGATGCTGCATCGATCACTCACACACACACACACACACACACACACACACACACACACACACACACACACACACACACACACACACCCGTGACAATGATTATCTCACCTGCCATAAAGGCTGCATGTGCAGAGACAGCTTATCTCCCCTGTTTGATCAGCGCAGAGCCGGAGGCTGGGAACACGTGTGCACGGCTCTGAAGTGGAGTTCATTAAATTACACCACCATTAAGCTTTTAACATATTGAGGATGAACAGAATGTCTTCATTACATAATCCACCGCGCTAAAAATAGAAGATGAAGGGCTATAATTGGAGAAAGCACTCACCTCCAGTGCACACCGAACAGATCCCCCCTCTGGTGAGGTCACGCTGCCAGCCATGTTTCCAATTGAAGCACTCGGAGCGAGGCCGTAACAGCTGCTTTAAACTGGTAATTACTGTAAACTGGTAGAGAGTAACCGTGTGAACTAACTGAGCAGCTGTAAAACCTCAACTCCTCCCGTCTGAGAAGAACATGCAGCTCCAGAACAGTCATTTCACAGGAGAACACAAAAACCTTCTCTAGATTTAACACAAGTTCAAGTGTCTGTGTTTGGAAACTGAGGACTTTATATATATATATATATATATATATATATATATATATATATATATATACACACACACTACCAGCTAAACGTTTTATAGCACTTCTAAAACATTTAGCTGGTAGTGTTCTAAAACTAATCTCAGTTCTATAACTAATCTCAGTTCTATAACTAATCTCAGTTCTATAACTAATCTCAGTTCTATAACTAATCTCAGTTCTATAACTAACGTCAGTTCTATAACTAATCTCAGTTCTATAACTAATCTCAGTTCTATAACTAACGTCAGTTCTATAACTAATCTCAGTTCTATAACTAACGTCAGTTCTATAACTAATCTCAGTTCTATAACTAATCTCAGTTCTATAACTAACGTCAGTTCTATAACTAATCTCAGTTCTATAACTAACGTCAGTTCTATAACTAATCTCAGTTCTATAACTAACGTCAGTTCTATAACTAATCTCAGTTCTATAACTAATCTCAGTTCTATAACTAACGTCAGTTCTATAACTAATCTCAGTTCTATAACTAACGTCAGTTCTATAACTAATCTCAGTACTATAACTAACGTCAGTTCTATAACTAATCTCAGTTCTATAACTAATCTCAGTTCTATAACTAACGTCAGTTCTATAACTAATCTCAGTTCTATAACTAACGTCAGTTCTATAACTAGTCTCAGTTCTATAACTAACGTCAGTTCTATAACTAGTCTCAGTTCTATAACTAATCTCAGTTCTGTAACTAATCTCAGTTCTATAACTAATGTCAGTTCTATAACTAGTCTCAGTTCTATAAATAACGTCAGTTCTATAACTAGTCTCAGTTCTGTAACTAATCTCAGTTCTATAACTAACGTCAGTTCTATAACTAATCTCAGTTCTATAACTAATCTCAGTTCTATAACTAACGTCAGTTCTATAACTAATCTCAGTTCTATAACTAGTCTCAGTTCTATAACTAATCTCAGTTCTATAACTAACGTCAGTTCTATAACTAATCTCAGTTCTATAACTAGTCTCAGTTCTATAACTAATCTCAGTTCTATAACTAACGTCAGTTCTATAACTAATCTCAGTTCATTAACTAACGTCAGTTCTATAACTAATCTCAGTTCTATAACTAATCTCAGTACTATAACTAACGTCAGTTCTATAACTAATCTCAGTTCTATAACTAATCTCAGTTCTATAACTAACCTCAGTTCTATAACTAATCTCAGTTCTATAACTAATCTCAGTTCTATAATTAATCTCAGTTCCATAACTAATCTCAGTTCCATAACTAATCTCAGTTCTATAACTAACCTCAGTTCTTTAACTAATCTCAGTTCTGTAACTAATCTCAGTTCTATAACTAATCTCAGTTCTATAACTAATCTCAGTTCTGTAACTAATCTCAGTTCTATAACTAATCTCAATTCTATAACAACCTTAGTTCTATAACTAACCTCAGCATCACAACTAATCTCAGCTCTGTAACTAATCTCAGTTCTGTAACTAACCTCAGTTCTGTAACTAATCTCAGTTCTATAACTAATCTCAGTTCTATAACTAACGTCAGTTCTATAACTAATCTCAGTTCTATAACTAATCTCAGTTCTATAACTAACGTCAGTTCTATAACTAGTCTCAGTTCTATAACTAATCTCAGTTCTATAACTAACGTCAGTTCTATAACTAATCTCAGTTCTATAACTAACGTCAGTTCTATAACTAACGTCAGTTCTATAACTAGTCTCAGTTCTATAACTAACGTCAGTTCTATAACTAATCTCAGTTCTATAACTAACGTCAGTTCTATAACTAGTCTCAGTTCTATAACTAATCTCAGTTCTATAACTAATCTCAGTTCTATAACTAACGTCAGTTCTATAACTAATCTCAGTTCTATAACTAACGTCAATTCTATAACTAATCTCAGTTCTATAACTAATCTCAGTTCTATAACTAACGTCAGTTCTATAACTAATCTCAGTTCTATAACTAGTCTCAGTTCTATAACTAATCTCAGTTCTATAACTAACGTCAGTTCTATAACTAATCTCAGTTCAATAACTAACGTCAGTTCTATAACTAATCTCAGTTCTATAACTAATCTCAGTTCTATAACTAATCTCAGTACTATAACTAACGTCAGTTCTATAACTAATCTCAGTTCTATAACTAACCTCAGTTCTATAACTAATCTCAGTTCTATAACTAACCTCAGTTCTATAACAAATCTCAGTTCTATAACTAATCTCAGTTCTATAATTAATCTCAGTTTGGTAACTAATCTCAGTTTGGTAACTAATCTCAGTTCTATAACTAACCTCAGTTCTGTAACCAATCTCAGTTCTGTAACTAATCTCAGTTCTATAACTAACCTCAGTTCTGTAACTAATCTCAGTTCTATAACTAATCTCAATTCTATAACAACCTTAGTTCTATAACTAACCTCAGCATCACAACTAATCTCAGCTCTGTAACTAATCTCAGTTCTGTAACTAACCTCAGTTCTGTAACTAATCTCAGTTCTATAACTAATCTCAGTTCTATAACTAACGTCAGTTCTATAACTAATCTCAGTTCTATAACTAATCTCAGTTCTATAACTAACGTCAGTTCTATAACTAGTCTCAGTTCTATAACTAATCTCAGTTCTATAACTAACGTCAGTTCTATAACTAATCTCAGTTCTATAACTAACGTCAGTTCTATAACTAACGTCAGTTCTATAACTAGTCTCAGTTCTATAACTAACGTCAGTTCTATAACTAATCTCAGTTCTATAACTAACGTCAGTTCTATAACTAGTCTCAGTTCTATAACTAATCTCAGTTCTATAACTAATCTCAGTTCTATAACTAACGTCAGTTCTATAACTAATCTCAGTTCTATAACTAACGTCAATTCTATAACTAATCTCAGTTCTATAACTAATCTCAGTTCTATAACTAACGTCAGTTCTATAACTAATCTCAGTTCTATAACTAGTCTCAGTTCTATAACTAATCTCAGTTCTATAACTAACGTCAGTTCTATAACTAATCTCAGTTCAATAACTAACGTCAGTTCTATAACTAATCTCAGTTCTATAACTAATCTCAGTTCTATAACTAATCTCAGTTCTATAACTAACCTCAGTTCTATAACTAATCTCAGTTCTATAACTAACCTCAGTTCTATAACTAATCTCAGTTCTATAACTAATCTCAGTTCTATAATTAATCTCAGTTTGGTAACTAATCTCAGTTTGGTAACTAATCTCAGTTCTATAACTAACCTCAGTTCTGTAACCAATCTCAGTTCTGTAACTAATCTCAGTTCTATAACTAACCTCAGTTCTATAAGTAATCTCAGTTCTATAACTAATCTCAGTTCTATAACTAATCTCAGTTCTGTAACTAATCTCAGTTCTATAACTAATCTCAATTCTATAACAACCTTAGTTCTATAACTAACCCCAGCATCACAACTAATCTCAGCTCTGTAACTAACCTCAGTTCTATAACTAATCTCATTTCTATAACTAATCTCAGTTCTGTAACTAATCTCAGTTCTGTAACTAACCTCAGTTCTGTAACTAATCTCAGTTCTGTAACTAATCTCAGTTCTATAACTAACCTCAGTTCTATAACTAATCTCATTTCTATAACTAATCTCAGTTCTGTAACTAATCTCAGTTCTGTAACTAACCTCAGTTCTGTAACTAATCTCAGTTCTATAACTAATCTCAGTTCTATAACTAACCTCAGTTCTATAACTAATCTCAGTTCTATAACTAACCTCAGTTCTATAACTAATCTCAGTTCTATAACTAATCTCAGTTCTATAACTAACCTCAGTTCTATAACTAATCTCAGTTATGTAACTAATCTCAGTTCTATAACTAATCTCAGTTCTGTAACTAACCTCAGTTCTGTAACTAATCTCAGTTCTATAACTAATCTCAGTTCTATAACTAACCTCAGTTCTATAACTAACCTCAGTTCTATAACTAACCTCAGCTCTGTAACAAATCTCAGTTCTATAACTAATCTCAGTTCTGTAACTAACCTTAGTTCTATAAGTAATCTCAGTTCTATAACCAATCTCAGCTCTGTTACTAACCTCAGCTCTATAACAAATTTCAGTTCTGTAACTAATCTCAGTTCTGTAACTAACCTTAGTTCTATAACAAATCTCAACTCTATAACTAACCTCAGCATTACAACTAATCTCAGCTCTGTAACTAACCTCAGTTCTATAACTAATCTCAGCTCTGTAACTAACCTCAGTTCTGTAACTAACCTCAGTTCCGCAACTAATTTCAGTTCTATAACTAATTTCAGTTCTATAACTAATTTCAGTTCTGTAACTAATCTCAGCTCTGTAACTAACCTCAGTTCTATAACTAATCTCAGCTCTGTAACTAACCTCAGTTCTGTAACTAACCTCAGTTCTGTAACTAACCTCAGTTCTGCAACTAATTTCAGTTCTATAACTAATTTTAGTTCTGTAACTAATTTCAGTTCTGTAACTAACCTCAGTTCTATAACTAATTTCAGTTCTGTAACTAATTACAGTTTTGTAACTAATTTCAGTTCTGTATCTAACCTCAGTTCTGTAACTAATTTCAGTTCTGTAACTAATTTCAGTTCTGTAACTAATTTCAGTTCTGGATCTAACCTTAGTTCTGCAACTAATTTCAGTTCTATAACTAATTTCAGTTCTGTAACTAATTTCAGCTCTGTAACTAACCTCAGCTCTGTTACTAACCTCGGCATTTCAACTAACCTCAGCTCTGTAACTAATCTCAGTTCTATAACTTATCTCAGTTCTATAACTAATCTCAGTTCTATAACTAACCTCAGTTCTGTAACTAACCTCAGTTCTATAACTAACCTCAGTTCTATAACTAACCTCAGTTCTATAACTAATCTCAGTTCTATAACTAACGTCAGTTCTATAATTAATCTCAAATCCATAACTAATCTCAGTTTGGTAACTAATCTCAGTTCTATAACTAACCTCAGTTCTGTAACTAATCTCAGTTCTATAACTAATCTCAGTTCTATAATTAATCTCAAATCCATAACTAATCTCAGTTTGGTAACTAATCTCAGTTCTATAACTAACCTCAGTTCTGTAACTAATGTCAGTTCTGTAACTAATCTCAGTTCTATAACTAATCTCAGTTCTATAACTAACCTCAGTTCTATAACAACCTTAGTTCTATAACTAACCTCAGCATCACAACTAATCTCAGCTCTGTAACTAACCTCAGCTCTGTAACAAATCTCAGTTCTATAACTAATCTCAGTTCTGTAACTAACCTTAGTTCTATAACAAATCTCAGTTCTATAACTAATCTCAGCTCTGTTACTAACCTCAGCTCTATAACAAATGTCAGTTCTGTAACTAATCTCAGTTATGTAACTAACCTTAGTTCTATAACAAATCTCAGCTCTATAACTAACCTCAGCATTACAACTAATCTCAGCTCTATAACTAACCTCAGTTCTATAACTAATCTCAGCTCTGTAACTAACCTCAGTTCTGTAACTAACCTCAGTTCTGTAACTAACCTCAGTTCTGCAACTAATTTCAGTTCTATAACTAATTTCAGTTCTGTAACTAATTTCAGTTCTGTAACTAATCTCAGCTCTGTAACTAACCTCAGTTATGTAACTAACCTCAGTTCTGCAACTAATTTCAGTTCTATAACTAATTTCAGTTCTGTAACTAATCTCAGCTCTGTAACTAACCTCAGTTCTATAACTAATCTCAGCTCTGTAACTAACATCAGTTCTGTAACTAACCTCAGTTCTGTAACTAACCTCAGTTCTGCAACTAATTTCAGTTCTGCAACTAATTTCAGTTCTGTAACTAATTTCAGTTCTGTAACTAACCTCAGTTCTATAACTAATTTCAGTTCTGTAACTAATTTCAGTTCTGTAACTAATCTCAGCTCTGTAACTAACCTCAGTTCTATAACTAATCTCAGCTCTGTAACTAACCTCAGCTCTGTAACTAACCTCAGTTCTGTAACTAACCTCAGTTCTGCAACTAATTTCAGTTCTGTAACTAATTTCAGTTCTGTAACTAATTTCAGTTCTGTATCTAACCTCAGTTCTGTAACTAATTTCAGTTCTGCAACTAATTTCAGTTCTATAACTAATTTCAGTTCTGTAACTAATTTCAGTTCTGTAACTAATCTCAGCTCTGTAACTAACCTCAGCTCTGTAATGAGTCTGATAGAAAGCGGGAATGATGATACAGGGGGAGGAAAATAGAGGTCAGTGAGCGGAGATGACACACATTACTCTCTCATAGATTCGACGGGCAGTTTAACAATGCTGTTTGTATTCTGAGGCATTTTCCAGCGTTAAAGCAAATCAATAGTCTTCACACACACACACACACATACACACACACATACATACACACACACATACATACACACACACACACGAGCGTGCACAGCCTTCTAGATCAATAACCCGAGAACATCACTTCCTTCCAGCTGATTTTGATCACTCCCACCCACACTAGCACACTAGCACACACACACAGACACACACACACACACACAGACACACACACACACACACACACACACACACACACACACACACACACACACACTACTTCATTGCTTCATGAATATAAGTGAGCTTCACGGTTACAAAGTAAAACCCAAACCCACTCAGCACACGCAACTTTCAGACCCAACCCCACCAGGTCAGACTGCTACAGACCCAAACCCACTCAGCACACGCAACTTTCAGACCCAACCCCACCAGACCTGACTGCTACTGACCCAAACCCACTCATCACACGCAACTTTCAGACCCAACCCCACCAGACCTGACTGCTACTGACCCAAACCCACTCATCACACGCAACTTTCAGACCCAACCCCACCAGACCTGACTGCTACTGACCCAAACCCACTCATCACACGCAACTTTCAGACCCAACCCCACCAGACCTGACTGCTACAGACCCAAACCCACTCAGCACACGCAACTTTCAGACCCAACCCCACCAGACCTGACTGCTACTGACCCAAACCCACTCACACACGCAACTTTCAGACCCAACCCCACCAGACCTGACTGCTACAGACCCAAACCCACTCATCACACGCAACTTTCAGACCCAACCCCACCAGACCTGACTGCTACAGACCCAAACCCACTCAGCACACGCAACTTTCAGACCCAACCCCACCAGACCTGACTGCTACAGACCCAAACCCACTCAGCACACGCAACTTTCAGACCCAACCCCACCAGACCTGACTGCTACTGACCCAAACTCACTCATCACACGCAACTTTCAGACCCAACCCCACCAGACCTGACTGCTACTGACCCAAACCCACTCAGCACACGCAACTTTCAGACCCAACCCCACCAGACCTGACTGCTACTGACACAAACCCACTCAGCACACGCAACTTTCAGACCCAACCCCACCAGACCTGACTGCTACTGACACAAACCCACTCAGCACACGCAACTTTCAGAGCCAACCCCACCAGACCTGACTGCTACTGACACAAACCCACTCAGCACACGCAACTTTCAGAGCCAACCCCACCAGGTCAGACTGCTACAGACCCAAACCCACTCATCACACGCAACTTTCAGACCCAACCCCACCAGACCTGACTGCTACTGACCCAAACTCACTCATCACACGCAACTTTCAGACCCAACCCCACTAGACCTGACTGCTACAGACCAAACCCACTCAGCACACGCAACTTTCAGACCCAACCCCACCAGGCCTGACTGCTACAGACCAAACCCACTCAGCACACGCAACTTTCAGACCCAACCCCACCAGACCTGACTGCTACTGACCAAACCCACTCAGCACACGCAACTTTCAGACCCAACCCCACCAGACCTGACTGCTACTGACCAAACCCACTCAGCACACGCAACTTTCAGACCCAACCCCACCAGACCTGACTGCTACTGACCAAACCCACTCAGCACATGCAACTTTCAGACCCAACCCCACCAGACCTGACTGCTACTGACACAAACCCACTCAGCACACGCAACTTTCAGACCCAACCCCACCAGACCTGACTGCTACTGAACCAAACCCACTCAGCACACGCAACTTTCAGACCCAACCCCACCAGACCTGACTGCTACTGACCCAAACTCACTCATCACACGCAACTTTCAGACCCAACCCCACCAGACCTGACTGCTACTGACCCAAACCCACTCATCACACGCAACTTTCAGACCCAACCCCACCAGACCTGACTGCTACTGACACAAACCCACTCAGCACACGCAACTTTCAGACCCAACCCCACCAGACCTGACTGCTACTGACACAAACCCACTCAGCACACGCAACTTTCAGAGCCAACCCCACCAGACCTGACTGCTACTGACACAAACCCACTCAGCACACGCAACTTTCAGAGCCAACCCCACCAGGTCAGACTGCTACAGACCCAAACCCACTCATCACACGCAACTTTCAGACCCAACCCCACCAGACCTGACTGCTACTGACCCAAACTCACTCATCACACGCAACTTTCAGACCCAACCCCACTAGACCTGACTGCTACAGACCAAACCCACTCAGCACACGCAACTTTCAGACCCAACCCCACCAGACCTGACTGCTACAGACCAAACCCACTCAGCACACGCAACTTTCAGACCCAACCCCACCAGACCTGACTGCTACTGACCAAACCCACTCAGCACACGCAACTTTCAGACCCAACCCCACCAGACCTGACTGCTACTGACCAAACCCACTCAGCACACGCAACTTTCAGACCCAACCCCACCAGACCTGACTGCTACTGACACAAACCCACTCAGCACACGCAACTTTCAGACCCAACCCCACCAGACCTGACTGCTACTGAACCAAACCCACTCAGCACACGCAACTTTCAGACCCAACCCCACTAGGCCTGACTGCTACAGACCCAAACCCACTCAGCACACGCAACTTTCAGACCCAACCCCACTAGGCCTGACTGCTACTGACCCAAACCCACTCACACACGCAACTTTCAGACCCAACCCCACCAGACCTGACTGCTACTGACCCAAACCCACTAAGCACACGCAACTTTCAGACCCAACCCCACTAGGCCTGACTGCTACAGATCCAAACCCACTCAGCACACGCAACTTTCAGACCCAACCCCACCAGGCCTGACTGCTACTGAACCAAACCCACTCAGCACACGCAACTTTCAGACCCAACCCCACTAGGCCTGACTGCTACTGACCCAAACCCACTCAGCACACGCAACTTTCAGACCCAACCCCACCAGACCTGACTGCTACTGACCCAAACCCACTAAGCACACGCAACTTTCAGACCCAACCCCACTAGGCCTGACTGCTACAGATCCAAACCCACTCAGCACACGCAACTTTCAGACCCAACCCCACCAGACCTGACTGCTACTGAACCAAACCCACTAAGCACACGCAACTTTCAGACCCAACCCCACTAGGCCTGACTGCTACTGACCCAAACCCACTCAGCACATGCAACTTTCAGACCCAACCCCACCAGACCTGACTGCTACTGAACCAAACCCACTCAGCACACGCAACTTTCAGACCCAACCCCACCAGACCTGACTGCTACTGAACCAAACCCACTCATCACACGCAACTTTCAGACCCAACCCCACCAGACCTGACTGCTACTGACCCAAACCCACTCAGCACACGCAACTTTCAGACCCAACCCCACCAGACCTGACTGCTACTGAACCAAACCCACTCAGCACACGCAACTTTCAGACCCAACCCCACCAGACCTGACTGCTACTGACCCAAACCCACTCAGCACACGCAACTTTCAGACCCAACCCCACCAGACCTGACTGCTACTGACCCAAACCCACTAAGCACTGTTCACAGAAGCAAATGTGTGTGAGCTTGTGTTTCTATAAATAAGCCTCCCTGTATGCTGAGATCCCATTAGCTACTGGCTGACTGACAGCTGTCACAGCCAATCACAG
>CM038702.1:65089735-65157235 GCA_021613375.1 Megaleporinus macrocephalus | reverse complement strand
GGGGGGGGGGGGTCCTAGCTGCAACAGTGTGTTGCTTCTTATTAAAGGCAACACAACAGAAGGCAACATCACAGCCGTGAAATCATTACTTGCGATAGCGCCCCCTTAATTAAGATATCTGACGCTGACAGCTGCCAATCTTATCAGTCAGTGAGTGAGTGAGTGAGTGAGTGAGTGAGAGAGTATTTAAGACTAGGGGACTATAAAGCATTGTCCCGCTCTCTCGCTCGGCCCTTCTGAGCCTCTTTAATGTTTGATGTGTTTTTCTGAGACTCCGACTCCTACGTTCTCCCTCTTTGCTCTTAATGTGTGGAGCTTGTTCTCCTCCTCTTTCCCTTAATCAGCTCTGACAGCTCGTCTCCCTCTGTTTTCCACCTCCTGATTGAGCGCTTGCTCTCCCTCCCTCCCTCTCTCTCTCTCTCTCTCTCTCTCTCTCTATGACACGGCAGTAGCAGTGATGGACGTATACGTGTGCTGGAAATCTCAAACGGGGGAATGTTTGAAAATGCTTCAATAAAAAAATAATCAAATCAATAACAGCCATGTAGCAGAGTAATCAGATTCTGAACGTGCACAGATGCTCGCTCACAAACTCTCATCCATTCATCTCCTACACAGAGTATGAATACCACAGAGGTAGGTGGATGCAGTGTTAGGAGTCCTGCTATTGGTACAGTGTAGTGCACGTGGCTGGGTGGGGGAATCGACCCCCAGACTGTTGCAGGGCAAGCAGCTAGAGTACCCACTGCTGTACATGTTGATTTAAACAGGAGGACCACTAGGTGGTCTGCTGTAACGGTGCTGTAACAGCTGTAGTCCACACTCAACATTGGCCCTGGTTCAAATCCTTAAAAGTAATAACCCCTAGTCTAGTGGTAACTGAGCCGGCAAGTGGAAGGTCACAGGGTATTCCAAGAATTGACTTGGGCATTACCCCTAACTCAGAAGTGACTTTAGCTAGGCACTTAATCTATAGCTGCCCCAGTTTCGTAGTCTAGGTACTTTGATGGCAATCACAAGGTTGTGGAGGTTAAGATACCAGGACTCTCTAGTTATTCACAGGACCAAAGTACTTAATCCAGAAATGACTAGGGCAAGGGACTTATATCACTGTCCCATCTTTAAATCCACACAGGAAACATAGTCCAGTGGTAGGCGAGCTGGCAAGAAGTTTGCAGGTTCAAATCCCAGGACTGACTTGGGCAAGCCCCCTAACTGAGAAGTGAATTTAGAAAGGTACTTAACTCATCACTGCACAGGTTTGGGTAGTCTAGGTAGGTGTGACAGCGAACAGAAGGTTGTACAGATTAAAATCCCAGGACTATTTAGGTTTTCCCAGGACTAACTCAGGCAATGCGACCAATCCAGAAGTGACTTGGGCAAGGGTCTTGACTCATGTTCCATGTGTCCCATGTCCTTAACCCAGAAGTGACTTGGGCAAGGGTCTTGACTCATGTTCCATGTGTCCCATGTCCTTAACCCAGAAGTGACTTGGGCAAGGGTCTTGACTCATGTTCCATGTGTCCCATGTCCTTAACCCAGAAATGACTTGGGCAAGGGTCTTGACTCATGTTCCATGTGTCCCATGTCCTTAACCCAGAAGTGACTTGGGCAAGGGTCTTGACTCATGTTCCATGTGTCCCATGTCCTTAACCCAAAAATGACTTGGGCAAGGGACTTATATCACAGTCCAATGTTCAAATTCACACAGGTAATAGATAGTCTAGTGATAGGTAAGCTGGCAAGCAGGTTCAAGTCCTAGGACAGTCTGGCTATTCCCAGGATTAACTTGGGCAATGCGCTCAACACAGAAGTGATGTTGTCAAGGCACTTATCACTTCCCCATTTAAGGTAGTTTAGGTAGATGACAGCAACCAGAGGATGTGCAGATTAAAATCCCAGGACTCTCTAGTTATTCCCAAGACTAACTCAGGCAATGTAACCAATCCAGAAATTACTTGGGCGAGGGACTTAACTCTATTACAAAAGTAATAGATAGTCTTGTGGTAAGTGAGCTGATAAGCAGAAATTTGCAAGTTCAAATCCCAGGACAGTCTTGGTATTCCCAGGACAGTCTTGGTATTCCCAGGGCAGTCTTGGTATTCCCAGGACAGTCTTGGTATTCCCAGGACAGTCTTGGGCAATGTGCTTCACTCAGTAGTGACTTTGGCAAGGCACTTAACCAGGTTTAGGTAGTCTAGGTAGATGTGACAGCAGAAAGAAGGTTGTGCAGATTAAAATACTAGGACTCTCTAGATATTCCCAGGTCAAACTCTGGCTATGTACCCAGTCCAATAGTGACTTGGGCAAGGGACTTAACTCACTACTGCCCCATGTTCCAATCCACACAAGTAATAGATAGTCTAGTGGTATGTGAGCTGATAAGCAGAAATTTGCTGGTTCAAATCCCAGGACAGTCTGGCTATTCCTAGGACTGACTTTGAGGACTTGGGCAAGGCACTTGACTGTGATTGACCCAGGCAGCCTTGTTGTGCTGGTCATGCCATGCTACTGGAGCACCCAGTTTATAGGAGTGCCCAAAACTGTAGGGCTGCACAGGCTTCACAAACCCTGCTTAGATGGGTTTACCATGTCCCTCACCAATACATGGTGAGTGCTCGTCCTGGGATTGAAGACAGTTGCAGAGGAGGCTCTCTCAAGCATGACTGGACGGAAGGAAGGACACTGGCCAGTTAGCCAACACCAGAAAGAGGAAGGGAACTAAAAAAGGACCCTATGAAGTACTCTTTATAGAACATGGCTCTGGCGCTGGTGTTTGTGAGCCAGGGTTCCTCGTCAGTGTGTCTCGGCCCTTCTCCAGGCTGGAGCTAGACATAGCAAGACCTCCCAGAAAAGATCACCAAGCGTGAGCGCCAATAACATAGCGATCCAGACTCTACGGGCAGCATTGGGAAGATACGCGGGTGACATTCAACAGTTTACATCAGTCAGTCAGTCTACCAGCCAGTGAGACGGTGACTCATTAACTCTCACAGGCTAAATAAACCCAGCTGAACTTGGTGTGAAGGTTCCACTGCCTCAAAAATAACACATCTGTTCAGGTCTGGTGCGAAAAGGCCTTAAAACCGTTGTGAAATGAGTCAGAACGTCTCTCCAGCAGCCTCTCCGCTCCTCTGTCTGTTTAGAGGAGATACACGCTCTCGGCCTGTTCCTCACTGAGGCCGTTTCTCCAGGCTGCGTAGATGACAGTTTTCCAGTAAGCTCACTTAAATCACATTACCCTTTTTTTTCAATCTCTCTTCATCATTCCCTCCCCCCCAGTTCTCACAGTCCCCCCCCCACCCCGCCCCGTCCTCTCTCAGTGAAGGAGCTGAAGGTGACGAATGAGGTTTACATTAGAAAATAACCCGTACACGCAGGCAGGTAATTCTCCTATAAGTCATCTTCGCTCGCGCTCATAAAGAATTCATGCAGAGTTACTTAAACGAGTCCAATCGCGAGCGCCGCGGAGAGGTCTGGAACGAGGGGAGGGGGGGAGAAAAGAGAGAAAGGACAAGGGGGCCACGGTCCCCCCGCCAAGGCCTCGTTAGGGACTGATCTTCAGCAGAAGTTGAGCTAAGAGCCGAGGCTAATGGTGTCGAGATTCGATTTGAGGGACGCCAGCTGTGTTCATCTGCTGCTGTCACTCATCTCAGACAATCACATCGATTCGCTTTATGTAAGGACACTCCTCCTTCTCTTTCTCTCTCTCTCTCTCTCTCTCTCTCTCCTTACTGCCTTTCTGTGTCGCTCGCCCACGCCGCACCTGTCCGTCCCGCTTCTGGATGATGACAAAAGAGGCCAAGAGATTCTCAAAGACGCCCGTCCCTTTGTCTCACGTAATTCATAAACAACTGTCAGTGATTTACTGGAAACAAAGGCAGAGAGAGAGAGAGAGAGAGAGAGAGAGAGAGAGAGAGAGAGAGAGAGAGAGAGAGAGAGAGAGAGAGATGTATGGATAAACAGAGAGAGAGAGAGAGAGATGTATGGATAAACAGAGAGAGAGAGAGAGAGAGAGAGAGAGAGAGAGAGAGAGAGAGAGATGTATGGATAAACAGAGAGAGAGAGAGAGAGAGAGAGAGAGAGAGAGAGAGAGAGAGAGAGAGAGATGTATGGATAAACAGAGAGAGAGAGAGAGATGGATAAACAGAGAGAGAGTGACAATGAGAGGGATATAAACAGGGAGATGAATAAATAGAGAGACAATGAGAGAGAGAGATAAACACAGAGAGAGATAAACTGAGAGAGGGAGAGACAGTGTGAGAGGGAAAGAGAGAGAAAGAGGGAGATAGATAAACTGAGAAAGAGAGAGACAATGTGAGAAAGAGAGAGAGATGTATGGATAAACAGGGAGAGAGAGAGATAAACGGGGAGAGATAAACAGAGTTAGAGACAATGAGAGAGATAAACAGGGAGATGGATAAATAGAGAGAGACAATAAGAGAGAGAGATAAACAGGGAGAGATAAACTGAGAGAGACAATGAGAGACAGAGAGAGAAACCATGAGATAGATAAACTGAGAGAGGGAGAGACAATGAGAGAGAGAGAGAAACCATGAGAAAAATAAATTGAGAGAGGGAGAGACAATGAGAGAGAGAAAAAAGAGACAGGGAGAGATAAACACAGAGAAGGAGAGACAATGAGAGAGAGAGAAACAGGGAGATAGATAAATAGAGAGACAATGAGAGGGAGAGATAAACACAGAGAGAGTAATGGGGAGATAAACTGAGAGAGACAATGAGAGGCAGAGAATAACCATGAGACAGATAAATTGAGAGAGGGAGAGACAATGAGAGAGAGAAAAAAGAGACAGGGAGAGATAAACACAGAGAAGGAGAGACAATGAGAGAGAGAGGACCAGGGAGATAGATAAGCTGAGAGAGGGAGAGACAATGAGAGAGAGAGAAACCAGGACATACGTAGATAAACTGAGAGAGGGACAGACAATGAGAGAAAAAGAGAGAAACTACAATATAGATAAACTGAGAGAGGAAGAGACAACAAGAGAGAAAAAGAGAGAGAAACCAGGACATAGATAAACTGAGAGAGGAAGAGTCAATGAGAGGGAGAGAAACAGGGAGAAAGATAAACAGAGAGGGAGAGACAATGAGAGAGAAAGAGAGAGAAACCACAATTAGATAAACTAAGAGAGGGAGAGACAACAAGAGATAGAGAGAAACAGGGAGAAAGATAAACAGAGAGGGAGAGACAATGAGAGAGAAAGAGAGAGAAACCACAATTAGATAAACTAAGAGAGGGAGAGACAACAAGAGATAGAGAGAAACAGGGAGATGGATAAACTGAGAGGGAGAGACAATGAGAAAGTGGGAGATAAACAGAAAGATGGATAAACTGAGAGAGGGAGAAAGGCAAAGAGAGAGAAATAAAGCAGTTAAAAAAGTAAAAAAAACAACAAAAAAATGATATAGGAGAGAGATAGAGCAGTTATATATATAAGAGAGAAAGAGGAAAAAAGAAAGCGAGAAATGAAAACAACAAAATGAGACAGAAAGGAGGAGAGAGAGCGAGAGAAAAAAGAAACAGAATGAGAGAGAAGTGAAACACAAACAGAAGTGAAACAGAAAAGAGAGAGAGAGCGTGAGAGAGAGTATTTAGTGAGAGAGAGAGATGGAGAATGAGAGTAGATAAAGAGAAAAAGAGAAATGTAGAAAAGTGGGAGACAACAGAAAGAGGGAGACAATCAAAAGGAGAGAAAGAATAAGAGAAAAACAAAGTGAGAAATAGAGAGAAGCAAGACAAAACAACAGAAGAAAGGAAGTGAGACAGAAGAGGATTAGTGAGAGAAGGACAGTAAGAGAGAGAGAAATAGTAAGAAAAGGAGTGAGACACTAAAGAGAAGGAGTGAGAGAATGGAGAACAAGAGAAAAAGAGAGAAAGAGAGAGAGATGAGAGAGAGATGATATTACTATAACTTATATTCCTTTAGAGTTGGATGCTTTGGTGACTCTGTATTTGAGGTGCTCACATCAAAAGATACTGTAAACAAACAAACAAACAAACAAACAATAGAACTGAACACCGTGTGGGACGTAAACAGATCTACAGCGACGTTTAACCTTTAGAAGCTGCGATTATCTCCTCCAACAGATCTGAGATAACAGCCTCGCTTTATTCTCACTCCGTCTCATTCACGGCTCACTGGAGGAAAAAAACGAGAAGAGAGAGAGATTCTCCCGAGAGCACAGATCCTGAGCCTCAGTAAACAGACGAGCAGATCTATTATTCCCCCATACGTCCCCCGTTTGACCTTGGGACGTCCACGCGCTGCCCTCCAGAAGCCCACCTCAAAGCTGCAGCAAATCTCATTCGCTTCGTACCGCATGACCTCTGCCTCAATCAGCGCAGTCACGCCCGGGGGTCCGGCTAAGCAGATGAGGGGACGTCCACTCGTACCTTAAAGAACGGTCTCGCGCGGCCGCAGCCAAACAAAGAGCCGCTGGGCAAACGGCGGAGCGCCGGCGTCCGATAATATTGACTCGCGCCCGTCCGCCACGGAACAATGGGCCTTTGTGCACGCGGAACAGCCGCCATGACATCACAATGGGGGCAGGATTCCAGGCGCCCTAATTGGACGAGACAGGCTTCTGTTTCCTAAGGAGCCTGGAACATCCAATAATGACACGACAGCGCAATTAGGAAGAGGGATGAAAGGACGGGAGCGATCTGTCCAGCCTCACGCCGCACAGGGAGCCGGGCTGTCACCGACCAAAGAGCAGCAGGGGCCGCGGGAGGGACCACGGGGGCCGCGGGAGGGACCACGGGGGCCGCTCACGCTCACAAAGCTAGCGCGGGCTCAAGGCCGCTGTACGCCGGGTACCTCACACTGAGCAGCCTCCAAAACTTTCAAAACCAGTGTTTTTAACGGATGCCGCTCCAGCTCAACATGTGCCGGCGCTCCGTGACTCCGAGCACCGTCTATACCTTCCCGCCCTGCGGTTCTCCGCCTCGCCTCCTTCCTTCAGTGTGCCGTAGCTTTTCCTGCAAGTAGACGTTCTGCAGAGCCAAACATCTCAAAGTAATGAAACTCTCTCCTTCAGAAACCACCTTTCCTCAGCTGCCTGGAATTCCAGCACTTTCCTCTCTTACAAGATGACATCATCATGTAACACTGTCCCTATTCCCCGCCTACCAGCAAGCTTGGCACACTCTCACACAACACACACACAGAGCTAAACCAGCAACAGTTTGCGGCAGGACGCCAGCCTGGCAGTTGACTGATCAGAACAAAGTGGATAAGCTGGATAACCAATCAGAGCACAGTCAGCTTTTGGGGAGGCGGGGCTTAAGCAAGATGCCACTCTGGCAGTTCAGTAATCAGAACAGAGTGGGCGTGCTGACCAATCAGAGGACTCTGGGCTCATCGGGAGGCAGGGCTTAAGCAAGATGTCACTCTGGCAGTTCAGTAATCAGAACAGAGTGGGTGTACTGACCAATCAGAGGACTCTGGGCTCATCGGTAGGCGGGGCTTAAGCAAGATGTCACTCTGGCAGTTCAGTTATCAGAACAGAGTGGGTGTACTGACCAATCAGAGGACTGTGGGCTCATTGGGAGGCGGGGCTTAAGCAAGATGTCACTCTGGCAGTTGACTAATCAGAACAGAGTGGCCATGCTGACCAATCAGAGCACACTGGGCTCTTTAGGAGACGGGGCTTAAGCAAGATGTCACACTGGCAGTTGACCAATCAGAACAGAGTGGGTGTGCTGACAACACACTAGGCTCATCGGGAGGCGGTGCTTAAGCAAGATGCCACTTTGGCAGTTGAATTATCAGAACAGAGTAGGCGTGCTGACCAATCAGAGCACTCTGGGCTCTTCGGGAGGCGGGGCTTAAGCAAGATGTCTCTCTGGCAGTTAACTAAACAGTATAGAGTGGGAGTCTGAGAGTCTTTCAATTCTTGTTTGGCCTATTGTTCACTGATTCTCCCCCGTATAAGACTTCCAGTCGTCTAGTTCTGTGAGCTTCTTCCGCCTGTGCTGGTCATTTGGCATCTATCTACATATTTCTGATGATGTTTAGGTCAGCAGACTGCAAGTACCACACCGAACCCTCTGGCTTGAACCTCTTGATGTAGTAGACTGTGGATTTTGGGGTGTGTTTAGGATCATTATCCTCTTTTCATCTTCAGTTTTTTTTATAGACAGAGTGATGTTTCCCTACAGAATTTCAACTAATCTTCTCTCCACCCGTGAAATGTTCTGTAAAAGCACCTGAAAGGTTTCCCTTCAACATCAAACGTAAATTACAGTAGTGTGTAAACGCTGCTCCGTTCTTTCCCAGCACCAAAAAAGTGAGTGCCTTGGGAGACCCCTTGTGGAAAACCTTCAGACTGCTAAACGTGAGCGAGTGAGTTACAAACCAGATGCAAAGCTTCAAAGTCTGCTCAGGTCCTGCATCATATACTCCCTCATACCCCATTATTACTAATCATCAGTACTAATCATACAGTACTGCACAAACATTTTAGGGAACTTGGAGACTATATTATGTATATAAAAGGCTATTTGTTCCAGATAGGAAGTTCATTTACTCAGTTAACACTTTATTATTTAAATATTAAACAGTATTAATAGAGTAAGTAGTGCTTTTACATACATCAGTGTGTTTATTTAACTCTTTCCAAGCTTCTCCTTCTATAAACAACCCAGTATTATTATCAGTTCTCATCTAATACCTGCTTTGACTGCTCAGTACTTCATTAAGCTAAATCAAGATTTGCTGCTGAAGGAACTGAACACATTCATACAATGTCTGGGGCGTCCAGGAGAAATCTGGAACCTAACTTTGCTCTTCAAACTGGAGCTCAAGATCTAATCTACTTCTCTCACAATAACATATTCATGTTACTTTGTATTGTATGTATGATTATTTACATCAGATCTGCTGTTCTTACTGGTGGACATACACTTATTGATCAGATAAAGAGTTATCTCTGCAGTAAAGGAGGATCAATGGCTTGTGTTATGTTTATAAAAGCTGATTAAAAGACATTAACCACTTCAATAAGGTTCTGAAGACCAAGTGTCCCTCTCTTGAGCTTCGTTATTCACTGTAAATACACAAATAACCTCCACGCGGTCCTGTTCCACACGATGAGTCAGAGAGAAGAATTACTCTGAAGATCCACTAAAAGCACTGAGTCATCATCTCACGCTCTCCTATTCAAACAGCAGGAAAAGGCACTGTGTAAACGGAAGAATGGAGGAATGCTTCTCTCACAAACGGCAGACGAGGTGATGCAAGAGAAGCGGTACGCTCGTTTCATGCATATGCTAATTTACATTCGCCTGCAGACGAAGAAAAACAACGTGCTACGATTCACAGTGTATATATATTCACAGAGTGTATATATATATATATATAAACACACAGACTATATACAGTATATACAGCAGACAGAAGCTCAGTCCATTCATCTCTACAGCATTTACACAGTGAGAGACAGAGAGAGAAAGAGTACGAAGAGAGAGAGAGAAAGAGGAGATAGAGGGGAATGGAGAGGAAAAAAGAAAGACTGGAGAAAGAAAGAATGAAAGGATGGAGGGAGAAAAAACGAAAAAGAAAGAATAAAAAACAGAAAAGCAAAAGACAGAGAGAGAAAGAGAAACAGCAAAAAAAAAAAGAAAGAAAGCGATAAAGAGAGATTCAAGACAGGAGAGTGAGAGGAGTTAGAGCTACAGAGGACAGGCAGAAAGAGTGAGACAAAGGAGAAAGAGAGAAAGGGATGATGAAAGGGAGAGACAGAAGATAATGAGATAAAGAGAGAGAGATGGAAGAGAGGGAAAAAGGGACAGGTAAAAAAAAAGACAGGGAGAGAGAAACTGAATTATAAAACTGAGAAAGAGAAAGAAAGAAAACGAAATCATAGTAAAAGAGAAGAGAGAGAGAGAGCAAGAAAAAGAATAAGAGATACAAGATAGAAAGAATAAGAGATACGAGAGAGAGAAAGAGAGAATAAGAGGCACGAGAGAGAGAAGCAAAGAATAAGAGACACGAGAGAGAATAAGAAAAAATATGAGATACAAGAGAAAGAGAGAATATGAGATACAAGAGAAAGAGAGAGAATAAGAGACACAATAGAGAGAGTAAGAGAATATGAGATTCAAGAGAGAGAAAGAGAGAGAATATGAGACACAAGAGAGAGAAAGAGAGAGAATATGAGATACAAGAGAGAGAAAGAGAGAATATGAGATTCAAGAGAGAGAGAGAGAATATGAGATACAAGAGAAAGAGAGAGAATGAGATACAAGAGAAAGAGAGAGAATATGAGATAC
This sequence comes from Megaleporinus macrocephalus, assembly GCA_021613375.1. Taxonomy (NCBI): domain Eukaryota; kingdom Metazoa; phylum Chordata; class Actinopteri; order Characiformes; family Anostomidae; genus Megaleporinus; species Megaleporinus macrocephalus. The sequence continues at coordinate 65,146,941 of CM038702.1, read as the reverse complement.
AAGAGAGAGAAAGAGAGAGAATATGAGATACAAGAGAAAGAGAGAGAATATGAGATACAAGAGAAAGAGAGAGAATATGAGATACAAGAGAGAGAAAGAGAGAGAATATGAGATACAAGAGAAAGAGAGAATATGAGATACAAGAGAAAGAGAGAGAATAAGAGACACAATAGAGAGAGTAAGAGAATATGAGATTCAAGAGAGAGAAAGAGAGAGAATATGAGACACAAGAGAGAGAAAGAGAGAGAATATGAGATACAAGAGAGAGAAAGAGAGAATATGAGATTCAAGAGAGAGAGAGAGAATATGAGATACAAGAGAAAGAGAGAGAATGAGATACAAGAGAAAGAGAAAGAGAGAGAATATGAGATACAAGAGAGAGAAAGAGAGAGAATATGAGATACAAGAGAAAGAGAGAGAATATGAGATACAAGAGAAAGAGAGAGAATATGAGATACAAGAGAGAGAAAGAGAGAGAATATGAGATACAAGAGAAAGAAAGAGATAATATGAGATACAAGAGAGAAAGAGAGAATAGGAGATAGAGAAAGAGAGAATAAGAGATACAAGAGAGAGAAAGAGAGAGAATATGAGATACAAGAGAAAGAGAGAGAATATGAGATACAAGAGAAAGAGAGAGAATATGAGATACAAGAGAGAGAAAGAGAGAGAATATGAGATACAAGAGAGAGAAAGAGAGAGAATATGAGATACAAGAGAGAAAGAGAGAATAGGAGATAGAGAAAGAGAGAATAAGAGATACAAGAGAGAGAAAGAGAGAATATGAGATACAAGAGAAAGAACAAGAGAGATACAAAATAAGAGATACAATAGACAGAACAAGAACGAGAGAATATAAGAGACATAAGAGAGAGAAAGAGAGAGAATATGAAATAATAGAGAGAATAAGAGACACAGGAGGTCACAGCACTCTGAGAACTGATGCTACCACTCATGTGGGAATTCAGTAAAATGTGACATCGGAATTATTTAAAGCCAGAATTCTGAGAAGGAATAACCAGAGACAACAAACAACTACACTGGAAACAGACTGTCTGTGCTCTGTGATGAAAAGTTCTGAGAGAAGCACATGGCTGAATACGAGCCCTCTGATTGGTCAGCACACGGTACAATGGGTCAGTGAGGATTTGATAACCAGCCAGAGCGACACCAGGCCAGCAGAAAGGTCACTACTGAGCCAGGACCAAGCCAAAAACTGACCAGGACACAGCACTCAGGTGAGGGGGGTTATGGGTAAATTTAGAAATGAGCCTGTGCTTTGATCCTTAGATCAAAGAGAGAGAGAGAGCGAGAGAGAGAGAGAGAGAGAGAGGAGCAAGAGAATGATAGCAAGAGAAACAAAAAGAAGTGAGAAAGATAGAGTGAAGGTGAAAGAGAATAAAAGAAAGAAAGAAAACAGAAAATAGAGGGAGTGATGAGGAGAAGGAAAAAAGGAGAAGGAAAAAAATAAGAAGAGAACAAAATAGAGAGAGACTGTGTAGAGCAGAGAGAGGAGAGAGAGAGAAAAGATAGATGAGAGAAGAGGGACAGCAAGAAGACAAAGAAAATGAGGGAGAGTGGACGGGAAAGAGGGGGAGAGAAAGAGCGATATAGAAGGATGAGTGAGAGAAACAGGCATATAGGGGAAAGAAAAAGAGAGAGAGAGAGAGAGAGAGAGAGAGAGAGAGAGAGGAGCAAGAGAATGATAGCAAGAGAAACAAAAAGAAGTGAGAAAGATAGAGTGAAGGTGAAAGAGAATAAAAGAAAGAAAGAAAACAGAAAATAGAGGGAGTGATGAGGAGAAGGAAAAAAGGAGAAGGAAAAAAATAAGAAGAGAACAAAATAGAGAGAGACTGTGTAGAGCAGAGAGAGGAGAGAGAGAGAAAAGATAGATGAGAGAAGAGGGACAGCAAGAAGACAAAGAAAATGAGGGAGAGTGGACGGGAAAGAGGGGGAGAGAAAGAGCGATATAGAAGGATGAGTGAGAGAAACAGGCATATAGGGGAAAGAAAAAGAGAGAGAGAGAGAGAGAGAGAGAGAGAGAGAGAGAGAGAGAGAGAACAGTGCTGTTGATCAGATTAACTGCTACCTTCAGAGACTCAGAGACGAGCATGATGTCATGTCAGCATGATGTCATCGGGCAGCTGTGCTGACTGCTGGAGAGACACACTGGGGGGCTGTTTTCCCACATTAAAGCAGGGGTCAGCTTTGTACCCTCATTATAGTGAAGGAGAAGAGTAGTGCACAGTACTGTACTATGTAGTAGAGCAGTAGACCAGTGTAGTGCACAGTACTATTGTATGTAGTACTGCAGTAGACCAGTGTAGTGTACAGTACTAGAGAATGTTGTAGCACAGTAGACCAGTGTAGTGTACAGTACTAGAGAATGTTGTAGCACAGTAGACCAGTGTAGTGTACAGTACTAGAGAATGTAGTACAGCAGTAGACCAGTATAGTGTACAGTACTATGGTATGTAGTAAAGCAGTAGATCGGTGTAGTGTACAGTACAGTAGAATATTGTAGCGCAGTAGACCGGTGTAGTGCACAGTACTAGAAAATGTAGTATAGCAGTAGACCAGTGTAGTGCACAGTACTAGAGAATGTAGTAGAGCAGTAGACCAGTGTAGTGTACAGTACTATAGTTTGTAGTAGAGCAGTAGACCAGTGTAGTGAACAGTACTGTACTGTACTATGTAGTAGAGCAGTAGACCAGTGTAGTGTACAGTACTAGAGAATGTAGTAGAGCAGTAGACCAGTGTAGTGTACTGTACTAGAGAATGTAGTAGAGCAGTAGACCAGTGTAGTGTACAGTACTATAGTTTGTAGTAGAGCAGTAGACCAGTGTAGTGAACAGTACTGTACTGTACTATGTAGTAGAGCAGTGTAGTGTACAGTACTACAGTATGTAGTAGAGCAGTAGACCAGTGTAGTGTACAGCACTGGAGAATAAGTAGAGCAGTAGATCAATGTAGTTTACAGTACTGTAGTATGTAGTGGAGCAGTAGATCAGTGTAGTTTACAGTACTGTAGTATGTAGTGGAGCAGTAGATCAGTGTAGTTTACAGTACTGTAGTATGTAGTGGAGCAGTAGATCAGAGTAGTTTACAGTACTGTAGTATGTAGTGGAGCAGTAGATCAGTGTAGTTTACAGTACTGTAGTATGTAGTGGAGCAGTAGATCAGTGTAGTTTACAGTACTGTAGTATGTAGTGGAGCAGTAGATCAGAGTAGTTTACAGTACTGTAGTATGTAGTGGAGCAGTAGATCAGTGTAGTTTACAGTACTGTAGTATGTAGTGGAGCTGTAGATCAGAGTAGTTTACAGTACTGTAGTATGTAGTGGAGCAGTAGATCAGAGTAGTTTACAGTACTGTAGTATGTAGTGGAGCAGTAGATCAGAGTAGTTTACAGTACTGTAGTATGTAGTGGAGCAGTAGACCAGTGTAGTTTACAGTACTGTAGTATGTAGTGGAGCAGTAGATCAGAGTAGTTTACAGTACTGTAGTATGTAGTGGAGCAGTAGATCAGTGTAGTTTACAGTACTGTAGCATGTAGTGGAGCAGTAGATCAGTGTAGTTTACAGTACTGTAGTATGTAGTGGAGCAGTAGATCAGTGTAGTTTACAGTACTGTAGTATGTAGTGGAGCAGTAGATCAGTGTAGTTTACAGTACTGTAGTATGTAGTGGAGCAGTAGATCAGTGTAGTTTACAGTACTGTAGTATGTAATGGAGGAGTAGACCAGTGTAGTTTACAGTACTGTAGTATGTAGTGGAGCAGTAGACCAGTGTAGTTTACAGTACTGTAGTATGTAGTGGAGCAGTAGACCAGTGTAGTTTACAGTACTGTAGTATGTAGTGGAGCAGTAGATCAGAGTAGTTTACAGTACTGTAGTATGTAGTGGAGCAGTAGACCAGTGTAGTTTACAGTACTGTAGTATGTAGTGGAGCAGTAGATCAGAGTAGTTTACAGTACTGTAGCATGTAGTGGAGCAGTAGATCAGTGTAGTTTACAGTACTGTAGTATGTAGTGGAGGAGTAGACCAGTGTAGTTTACAGTACTGTAGCATGTAGTGGAGCAGTAGATCAGTGTAGTTTACAGTACTGTAGTATGTAGTGGAGGAGTAGACCAGTGTAGTTTACAGTACTGTAGCATGTAGTGGAGCAGTAGATCAGTGTAGTTTACAGTACTGTAGCATGTAGTGGAGCAGTAGATCAGTGTAGTTTACAGTACTGTAGTATGTAGTGGAGCAGTAGATCAGTGTAGTTTACAGTACTGTAGTATGTAGTGGAGCAGTAGATCAGTGTAGTTTACAGTACTGTAGTATGTAGTGGAGGAGTAGACCAGTGTAGTTTACAGTACTGTAGTATGTAGTGGAGCAGTAGATCAGTGTAGTTTACAGTACTGTAGTATGTAGTGGAGCAGTAGATCAGAGTAGTTTACAGTACTGTAGTATGTAATGGAGGAGTAGACCAGAGTAGTTTACAGTACTGTAGTATGTAGTAGAACAGACCAATGTGGAAGTGTAGTGTACAGTACAGGAGTGTAGGAAAGTAATTTAGATAAATACACTCACCCCACTGTAGTGGAGCCAGCTGCAGGTGCTCCAGTACGAGTTGCGTGAGCACTCCCTCCACGCTGGCCTCGCCCTGGCGTTTCAGAGATGGGTACACAGAAGGTTAAGGATCGTAATGTTACACGCACAGTACAGAGAGACACACAGAAGAAAAACAGATACTGATTCAAATACAGCTCCGCAGCAAGAAACGGAATTAAACAGACAGAAATAAAGAAAACCCGAGAGAAAAGCAGAGAACAAGAGAGCCTAAGCGTATGACAGATACAGAGAAAGAGATTAGAGAGCGAGAGAAGAGAAAGAGGGCATTTGGGGAGAAAAGAAAACACAAACACAAACCAAGGCAGTCTGCTGTAAACATCTTAATCCACTCTTGCTGGAGCTGAGGCCCATAAGAACACAAACCTAGCAGCTCCTGGAAAGAGCTTACTCATGTTGGGGGCCCTCCAGCAGGAGATCAGAATAACTGATGGTAATCAATACTGACCGATCACCACTAGGTATGAGAGATTTTAACAACAAACATAACGCCATGATAGCGAGGCAAAGCACCCTGAGCATCTCTTATTAACGAAGCAGGTCGTTAGTTCAACATCAGTGTTCATTAACCACAGACCATATAGACTTACAGTTCCACCGGATTTCATTCAGTGCAGTCCAACCCAATCTGTACCAACTCAACCTCAGCAACGAAAGAATCAATACAGTCTGGGTGAATTCAGATCCATCAGACACAACACACAGTCCAGCAAACTATCAATCAATCAGTCAAGTATGATTCCACTGCAGATCAAAGTAAATCATGTAGTAGAGCAGTAGAGTAGTGTAATTTACAGTACTGTACTACACAGTAGAGCAGTAGACCTGGTATGTAATAGAGCAATAAACCAGTGTAGTTTATTGTACTGTAGTATGTAGCAGTACACCCCAGTGTAGTATTTAGTATGTAATCGAGCTGACCAGTGTAGTTTAGAGTACTGTACTTTGTATTAGAGCAGTAGACCAGTGTAGTTTAGAGTACTGTACTTTGTATTAGAGCAGTAGACCAGTGTAGTTTAGAGTACTGTACTTTGTATTAGAGCAGTAGACCAGTGTAGTTTACAGTAGACAGTAGACTCCAGTATACAGTAGAGCAGTAAACCAAAGCAGTTTATTGTACTGTAGTTTGTATTATAGCAGTAGTCCAGTGTAGCTTACAGTACTGTAGTGTGTAGTAGACCAGTGCAGTTTACAATACTCGAGTATGGGGTAGCACAGTAAAGTAGTGTAGTTTATTGTAGTGTAGTATGTAGTAGAGTAGTAGATCAGTGTAATGTATAATACTGTAGTATGTAGTAGAGCAGTAAACCAGTGTAGTTTATTGTAGTGTAGTATGTAGTAGAGCAGTAAACCAGTAAAGTTTTTTCTACTGTAGTATGTAGTAGAGCAGTAAACCAGTGTAGTTTATTGTAGTGTAGTATGTAGTAGAGCAGTAAACCAGTAAAGTTTTTTCTACTGTAGTATGTAGTAGAGCAGTAAACCAGTAAAGTTTATTGTACTGTAGTATGTAGTAGAGCAGTAAACCAGTAAAGTTTTTTGTACTGTAGTATGTAGTAGAGCAGTAAACCAGTGTAGTTTATTGTAGTGTAGTATGTAGTAGAGCAGTAAACCAGTAAAGTTTTTTCTACTGTAGTATGTAGTAGAGCAGTAAACCAGTAAAGTTTATTGTACTGTAGTATGTAGTAGAGCAGTAAACCAGTGTAGTTTATTGTACTGTAGTATGTAGTAGAGCAGTAAACCAGTGTAGTTTATTGTACTGTAGTATGTAGTAGAGCAGTAAACCAGTGTAGTTTATTGTAGTGTAGTATGTTGTAGAGCAGTAAACCAGTAAAGTTTTTTCTACTGTAGTATGTAGTAGAGCAGTAAACCAGTAAAGTTTATTGTACTGTAGTATGTAGTAGAGCAGTAAACCAGTAAAGTTTTTTGTACTGTAGTATGTAGTAGAGCAGTAAACCAGTAAAGTGTATTGTACTGTAGTTTGTATTAGAGCAGTAGACCAGTGTAGTTTATTGCACTGTAGTATGTAGTAGAGCAGTAAACCAGTAAAGTTTATTGTACTGTAGTATGTAGTAGAGCAGTAAACCAGTAAAGTGTATTGTACTGTAGTATGTAGTAGAGCAGTAAACCAGTAAAGTTTATTGTACTGTAGTATGTAGTAGAGCAGTAAACCAGTAAAGTTTATTGTACTGTAGTATGTAGTAGAGCAGTAAACCAGTAAAGTTTTTTGTTCTGTAGTATGTAGTAGAGCAGTAAACCAGTAAAGTGTATTGTACTGTAGTATGTAATAGAGCAGTAGACCAGTAAAGTGTATTGTCCTGTAGTATGTAGTAGAGCAGTAGACCAGTGTAGTTTATTGCACTGTAGTATGTAGTAGAGCAGTAAACCAGTAAAGTGTATTGTCCTGTAGTATGTAGTAGAGCAGTAGACCAGTGTAGTTTATTGCACTGTAGTATGTAGTAGAGCAGTAAACCAGTAAAGTTTATTGTACTGTAGTATGTAGTAGAGCTGTAAACCAATGTAGTTTTTCCTACTTTCGTATGTAGTAGAGGAGTAGATCAGTAAAGTGTATTGTACTTTAGTATGTAGTAGAGGAGTAGATCAGTGTGGTTTAACTATAAATTTATCAAACTATCAATCCAATCAAATTCAAGTCCATGTAAATCTGAATTGAAGTTCATATGAATCTGTATTGAAGTTTGTTAAATCCAAATGAATTCTATCTGAATACAATTCAGTGTAAACAGGATTGAGTGTATATTGCCTGTATGCAACTGAACATAAACTAGGTTTACATAAACCTAAATATGAATGTAGGTCACTCTAAACGTGGCTTCTAATCACGCCAAATCTGAATTCAGTTCAACCTCAATTCATTTGTTAAACTAACACGAAATGTAAATTTAGGTTCATATACAACCAAATTCAAGTCTAAATTCAATGTGAGTTCAAGTTGATCCAAATCTGAAGTGAGGTCAATCTAATACCTATGTTCAACTTTGCGTAACTCTGAATTCAGTTTAAACTAAATTAATTCAATGATCAAATTTAGTGTGTCTAAATTTAAATCAATCCAAACCAATTCAACTCATATAAATCATATAAATGAACGTTCATATGCAGCCAATCAGAATTCAAGTGTATACAAACTGAATTTAGGTTCATACGAATTTGAATAAAAGTCAGATTTTAAAATAAATAAAGCAATTTAGTTCAAATCAAGGTAAACTAGAATTAAACTTGAATCACAAGCAATTCGGCTGAAGTCCCTCTAAAGTATTTTAAGACGTCCAGAATCCCAAACTAACAACCTCATACCTCTCTCTGCAAATCTCTCATTGAGTGATGAAAACTCAACTCCAGACTCCCTCGCTCGCAACTCAGCGATGACTATAGGGCTGATTAGATTAAGAGTAAAGACTTTGTTGGTGGGGCACCAATGCCTATAGTGGTAAACGACCCGAGCAAAGCCCCTAATAATGAGCCTGTCTTCAGCTGGAGACCAGGAGCAATTACAGTTCTTATGATGTCTCAGCTCATCTAGTACGGACTAAACCGGAGCTACAGCATCACTTTCACTGGTAAAGGCCATTAGCAGTCCAGCACACATTAATAGGCTGTTCCTTTAAAATTGCAACCACTAGCACTGAATTACACACTGATTAACCCACAATGTTCATATTTGTTTATGGAAAATAGCAGAGAGCTGGGCGAGCGAGCATAGCTGTGAACACTCTCTCTCTAGCAGTTACGCTTCCACATTATCTTCATTACTTGTTAGTAAATAGTTGCATGAAAAGTTAAAGAATTCACACTTATATAACATTAAAGATCCTCTCAGTGTCTTTATAGCATAAACATAATTACAAAACAGCAAAGAATAAACAAGGTGAGTGGTAGATATACAGCTCGGTCCATACATCATACCATGTAAAGACAGCTGGGCTGAATAAGAATTATGTGTTAAAAACATCCTGTATGTTCCAGGTTTTCTGAAAAACCTTCAGCTCAACACACACCCTGAGTATTAAATACATCACCTAGGACATTCTCTCTCCTTTCCCCATCTCTTCCTCCACTTCTTCCATCTATCTATCTATCCATCATACTATCTATCTCTCATTCACATGTATAGACGATACGTGCTGTAAATAGATCATCATTCAGTGCATTTCTATTAGGTTTTTGTAGAGCACTCTACTATATGGTTGTAGAGTGGACCTCCATTCGGTCGTAGAGTGCACTTCTGCTGTGTTTGTAGTGAGCACCCCTACTTGGTTGTAGAGTGGACCTCCATATGGTTGTGGTGAGCAGCTCTATTTGGTTGTAGAGTGCTCCTCTATTCAGTTGTAGAGTGATGCTCTATTTGGTTTAAAGTGCTGCTCTATTTGGTTGTAGAACGCTGCTCTATTTGGTTGTATGGCGATGCTCTATTTGGTTGTGAAGTGATGCTCTATTTGGTTGTGAAGTGATGCTCTATTTGGTTGTGAAGTGATGCTCTATTTGGTTGTGAAGTGCTGCTCTATTTGGTTGTATGGCGATGCTCTATTTGGTTGTGAAGTGATGCTCTATTTGGTTGTATGGCGATGCTCTATTTGGTTGTGAAGTGCTGCTCTATTTGGTTGTAGAACGCTGCTCTGTTTTGTTGTATGGTGATGCTCTATTTGGTTGTGAAGTGCTGCTCTATTTGGTTGTGAAGTGCTGCTCTATTTGGTTGTAGAACGCTGCTCTGTTTGGTTGTATGGTGATGCTCTATTTGGTTGTGAAGTGATGCTCTATTTGGTTGTGAAGTGATGCTCTATTTGGTTGTGAAGTGATGCTCTATGTGGTTGTAAAGTGCGGCTCTATTTGGTTGTAAAGTGAGGCTCTATTTTGTTGTAAAGTAATGCTCTATTTTGTTGTAAAGTGAGGCTCTATTTGGTTGTAAAGTGAGGCTCTATTTGGTTGTGAAGTGATGCTCTATTTGGTTGTATGGCGATGCTCTATTTTGTTGTAAAGTGATGCTCAATTGGGTTGTAAAGTGAGGCTCTATTTGGTTGTAAAGTAATGCTCTATTTGGTTGTAAAGTGATGCTGTATTTGATTGTAAAGTGATGCTGTATTTGGTTTAAAGCGATGCTCTATTTGGCTTAAAGGGCTGCGCTACTTGGTTGTAAAGTGATGCTCTATTTGGTTTAAAGTGATGCTCTATTTGGTTTAAAGCGATGCTCTATTTGGCTTAAAGGGCTGCGCTACTTGGTTGTAAAGTGATGCTCTATTTGGTTTAAAGTGATGCTCTATTTGGTTTAAAGTGATGCTCTATTTGGTTTAAAGGGCTGCTCTATATGGTTTAAAGCGACGCTCTATTTGGTTTAAAGGGCCGCTCTACTTGGTTCAAAGTGATACTCTACTTGGTTGTAAAGTGATGCTCTATTTGGTTTAAAGTGATGCTCTATTTGGTTTAAGGGGCTGTTCTACTTGGTTTAAAGTGATGCTCTATTTGGTTTAAAGTGATGCTCTATTTGGTTTAAGGGGCTGTTCTACTTGGTTTAAAGTGATGCTCTATTTGGTTGTAAAGTGCTGCTCTATTCGGTTGTAAAGTAATGCTCTATTTGGTTGTAAAGTGATGCTGTATTTGATTGTAAAGTGATGCTGTATTTGGTTTAAAGCGATGCTCTATTTGGCTTAAAGGGCTGCGCTACTTGGTTGTAAAGTGATGCTCTATTTGGTTTAAAGTGATGCTCTATTTGGTTTAAAGCGATGCTCTATTTGGCTTAAAGGGCTGCGCTACTTGGTTGTAAAGTGATGCTCTATTTGGTTTAAAGTGATGCTCTATTTGGTTTAAAGTGATGCTCTATTTGGTTTAAAGGGCTGCTCTATATGGTTTAAAGCGACGCTCTATTTGGTTTAAAGGGCCGCTCTACTTGGTTCAAAGTGATACTCTACTTGGTTGTAAAGTGATGCTCTATTTGGTTTAAAGTGATGCTCTATTTGGTTTAAGGGGCTGTTCTACTTGGTTTAAAGTGATGCTCTATTTGGTTTAAAGTGATGCTCTATTTGGTTTAAGGGGCTGTTCTACTTGGTTTAAAGTGATGCTCTATTTGGTTGTAAAGTGCTGCTCTATTTGGTTGTAAAGCGATGCTCTATTTGGTTGTAAAGTGATGCTCTATTTGGTTGTAAAGTGCTGCTCTATTTGGTTGTAAAGTGATGCTCTATTTGGTTGTAAAGTGATGCTCTATTTGGTTGTAAAGTGATGCTCTCCTTGGTTGTAATGGGTAAAATATAAAACATGCAAGTGCAAAGGTTATGCCACGTCTTACTCTTCATGTCTTATTATTATTTTATTATACTAAACTCGGCCAGCCAATAAAAACTGTGCACTAAAATATACAGTAGGATGCTGTACACATGCTGTGTGTTCCCTCTATCAACACATAATCTGACTACTGTGTAAAGAAGAGAAGAGAGTGAAGGAGAGAGAGAGAGAGAGAGAGAGAGAGAGGGAGGGAGGGAGGGAGAGAGAGAGAGAGAGAGAGAGAGAGAGAGAGAGAGAAGTAAAGCAGGAAAGACTGTGACAGACAGGCACAGAGACAAAGAGAGAAAGAGAAAAGATGGAGCACATGTCGATTCCACTCTGTCAGAACAAAGCAGGTGTTGAGCTGAAATGAACAGAGGTCATAGGTCATTCCACAGGAGGAGAGGGTCAGTGTCCCTGATCTCTGACCAGGTCTCTCTATCAGCCCTGCAGCACCTCCACATGTCTGACTGTGACAGCTCAGTCCAGCAGCTCCAGATGTTAAAAACAGATGCTGTCTGATCTGCACCCTCAGAGAAAGTAGCACACTCTGCCCCCTACAGCAGCTCACGTTAACCTTACAACCCTATGGAACCGAGCGGCAGTCGGCTCTGAGGCGGACACTTCACCTCCTTTAAAGGCACCAGAGGCATAAAGCTGGCTGACTTTTCCAGGTGAACCGAATTCAGAGCTCGGTCCAGACTGGTCAGCACTTATCACTGATTTGTTTCATCAGCCTGATGATAGATAAATCACAACTGACGCGAGAGCTACATCCTTATTCTTTACATCCTTACATCTCGTCCTTTAAAGGGCCCATATGAGAAAACCACACCGCCCTCTCTTTGTTTTTAAATAAACACAAATTTCAACACTGGCTGTTCACTGTCCAGCCCATACAGTCCAAATATGGAAACTAAGCAGTGGGTTTTAAATTCACTGTTACTGTGATGTCACAAAAACACACTCATCTACACATATATCCACCTACTCAGCCTACAGCAGTTTAGCCCCGCCCACTCACACTGAAGCTATAAAGAGTGTTTCAGCTCAGAGTGCTTTTCTGAATGAGGCCCACTACAGCACAGCCAATCAGAACAGAGCTCATGTGTCTTAGATCAGTATTACCGTTATTCTTGGAAAACTGATACTTAAAAAGAACTGTAGCCATGTTTGACACATAAGATCTCTCTAATGTTTATCTAAGATTAATAACAATACAAAAGAACTGCAGGACGTGGGCTCTTCAGAATGAAAATTAGATTTCTCAAAATCAGCGGAGGCCATAGGTCCTTACAAAGTTTTAAGCTGTAAATGTCAGAATAGTTCAGAGTGGTGGTGAATGGAACCAGACGTCCACCTCTAAAAGCTCCTCACAGACAGGTATTGCATGAAATGGTTATAAACACATTGACTGAAACACCAGAAACACCATCAGCAACTGGCTAGCAACAACATAACAGCCACCTGAAACAGCACAGCAACCACCAGAGACACCACCAGCAACTGGTTAGCAACAAACTATCAACAACCTGGAAAACCACAGCAACCACCAGAGACGCCACCAGCAACTGGTCAGCAACAAACTACCAACACAACATGGAATACCCACAGTAATAAACAGAAACACCACCAGTAACTGGTCAGCAACAAACTACCAACAACATGGAATACCCACAGTAATAAACAGAAACACCACCAGCAACTGGTCAGCAACAAACTACCAACACAACATGGAATACCACAGTAATAAACAGAAACACCACCAGCAACTGGTCAGCAACAAACTACCAACAACATGGAATACCACAGTAATAAACAGAGACACCACCAGCAACTGGTCAGCAACAAACTACCAACACAACATGGAATACCACAGTAATAAACAGAAACACCACCAGCAACTGGTCAGCAACAAACTACCAACACAACATGGAATACCACAGTAATAAACAGAAACACCACCAGCAACTGGTCAGCAACAAACTACCAACAACATGGAATACCCACAGTAATAAACAGAAACACCACCAGCAACTGGTCAGCAACAAACTACCAACACAACATGGAATACCACAGTAATAAACAGAAACACCACCAGTAACTGGTCAACAACAAACTACCAACACAACATGGAATACCACAGTAATAAACAGAAACACCACCAGTAACTGGTCAGCAACAAACTACCAACAACATGGAATACCCACAGTAATAAACAGAAACACCACCAGCAACTGGTCAGCAACAAACTACCAACAACATGGAATACCACAGTAATAAACAGAAACACCACCAGTAACTGGTCAACAACAAACTACCAACACAACATGGATGTGTGTTATATAATATCTTATTAAATATTATAATACATTTAAATACTGAATTCATAGGAAGTGTTACTATTTCAATACTAATTTATTTCAATACTAATTTATTTCAGTACTAATTTATTTCAATGCTAGTTTATTTTAATACTAGTTTATTTCAATACTAGTTTATTTTTTATACTAGTTTATTTTAATACTAGTTTATTTCAATACTAGTTTATTTTTTATACTAGTTTATTTTAATACTAGTTTATTTCAATACTAGTTTATTTCAATACTAGTTTATTGTTTATACTAGTTTATTTTAATACTAGTTTATTTCAATACTAGTTTATTTTTTATACTAGTTTATTTTAATACTAGTTTATTTCAATACTAGTTTATTTTTTATACTAGTTTATTTTAATACTAGTTTTAATACATTAATGGTTCAGATGTATGTGCAGTAAAGTATAAGGCAGCAAATACATCATCAACATTCCATATAAACTCAGAGGACGTGTGTAGGTTCACTGGTGGGTTTGATGGTACAATAACATGTGTATATATGTGTTGACCTGGTGACGTCTGGTTCCCATCACCACCACTGTACACAACATCTGAACCATTTCACACCAAACCCACTCTGAACTGGACTCTATGGAACTCAACAGCTGATTGGAGTTCAGTTGACTGATGAGGTTAAAGAGTGTTGAGTAGTGAGATGTGGAGATAGAGGAACCTTTTCAGCTTAAACAGAAGGAAGTGAAGCTGTTAAAGAGATGAGCAGCCAATGAGAATGCTGTACAGGCTGAAGGATATGATGTTCCAGCGCAGGTCCAGTGTGCTGTTGATCTGTCCACCCTGAGCCTGCTGCCTCTCGTCCTCCTGCTGATATAAACTGTTCTGACGCAACACATCCTGGGACGGCATCGGCAGGCTCTCAAAGTCAAACTTGTCCACCTGAATGGCCATCCTGCAGAGACAACAAACCATAGGGTCAGCTTCAAAAGACGTGAAAGCTCAAGCTCAAGCCGAGAGATCTTTTTCTGTGAAAAAACAGAAGTGAAGAAAAGAAATAAATACGGGCTGAAGTTTCAAAAGAGCTGTTTCCAACATGCACCGGCATCAGGTCGTCTGAAACGACTTCTCAGGCCACAAACACTTTAACCATAACATCTAAGAACACTTGCAGTGAACACACATTAGAAGATATGGTAGAATTGGTAATAAAATATTAAGGCAAAAGAACTTATTGGAAATAGGTAACAGCAAAACCCCAACGGTATTCTGCTATTACACTGTCAACACTCTAACACCCACCTGGAATACCATAGCAATCACCCAAAAACATCTTAGCAATCACCCAGAGGAACCCTTGCAATCGCCAGAGACACTACTAGCAACTGGCTGGCTAGCGATAACCTAACAACCACCTGAAGAGCCACAAGAAACAACCAGAAACACTGCAAGCAACTGGCTAGCAACAACCTACCAACAACCTGGAAACCCACAGCAACCACCAGAGACATCCCCAGCAACTGGCTAGCAAACAACCTACCAACAACATACCAACAACCTGAAAAACCACAGCAACCACCAGATACACCACCAGTAACTGACTAGCAAACAACATACAAACCACCTAAAAAAAACACTGCAACCACCAGATACACCACCAGTAACTGACTATCAGCAACCTACCAACAACCTGAAAACCACAGCAACCACCAGAGACACCACCAGCAACTGGCTAGCAAACAACCTACCAACAACCTGAAAACCACAGCAACCACCAGAGACACCACCAGCAACTGGCTAGCAAACAACCTACCAACAACCTGAAAACCACAGCAACCACCAGAGACACCACCAGCAACTGGCTAGCAAACAACCTACCAACAACCTGAAAACCACAGCAACCACCAGACAACCTAGTAACACAGAAGCTACTGAATTCACCTTATATCTGAACACAACATGCAGCGGAAACTAAAGTCATTAAAACTGGACCAAAACTCCACAGCGTGCTCATAACTTTCCTCAGAATCTACTACAATAAATAAAATGGTTTACGTCACACAGTAACACTGATATGAACCCAACGCTGTGATTGGGTGATCTCTTCTCTCCACAGTCATGCATTTGCTTGCCACGTGAAATGCAGGTCTGCTGTTAGTCTTGAATTTCCATGCAATACAAACATGTTTTTTTTGCTGAAATGTATTTTATGTAGATGAAATATATATATATATATATATATATATATATATATATATACACAGCGTCAAAAGTTTTAGGACACCCTTTTATTTTGGAAACGAAAGGGAAAACGACTAAACTCTAAATACCCCAGCAAGTAATCGGTGAGGGGCGCTATCTTTTAGGCTATGTTCTGAACATGGCCTTGAAAGCCGCCATACTGGAGCAAGGGCATGTTTATCCAATGGGAAGGTGGTCATGTACCAGAATGATCTCAGAAATCCACTGATGCAACCAGTTTTGCAATATCTATTGTGGTTCACAAGTTATTAACAAAGGTGTTAAAAGTATTCACAGTCATTACTCAGGTAGAAGTATAGTTTTTTACTCCAGTAAAAGTGTAAACGTACTGCTTTCAGAACTACTTAAAGTATAAAAGTAAAAGTACTGTAAGAAAATAATGGCATTAAGGACAATGCAGTAGATCCCTCAGAGCCACAGCAGCCAAGACAATCAAGCTCTACACTCTCCTACTGGTAACCAATGATGGGTACGTAGGATTTAAGGCTCATCTGAAAAGGTGGCCCAGTTATGGATCCCAGTACTGAATCCAGAGTGCTAAATTAAATGTTAACCAGAATAATCAGAACGTTGGCTACAAGGATCAAAGCTTGTGCTTTACAGCCCTACAACACACCCAGTCTTAGGTTCCTATACCTGGAAAATCAGGAGTCAGTGAATCTGTAATTACTGGCGATGGTTTTGCGGACAACAATACACGCGTGGGTCGTCAGTAACGACTGACAACGTCAGTTAACACTGGTTTTAGTGTAGAACGTCTTCAGCTATGGAGGCCCTCAAGATGCATCACTACAGATTGGAAAGAAAATCTATACAGGAAATTAAGCAAGCTGTCCTCGGATCAATCCATCCATTCAGCTAACAAAACACATCCAGGGTTGAAAGGGTCACCCGCGATCGATACGGGTCACCCGCGATCAGTCCTGCTGAGTCCACTGCATCAACACTGTGCGAGTGATTAATCAATTAACTGGAAAACAACAGCAACAACAACAGTTGGACGAACATTACTGGCTAAAAATGTTGTTTTATCTGATTTTCCTTCTAATAACCAGCAGCTCGTATGTGAACTCGCAGACTGAGGTCGAAGAACTGATTCTGAGTTGAGGATATCACAGAAAACCGGCTCCACTAGACAGACAGACAGACAGACAGACAGACAGACAGACAGAGGTAATCTAAGTAACTACAGCTACTTTCATATTTAAAACCTAAACGACCTCATGACCCAAATTGCAGGAAAAAAGCTGGCAGTGCTGCTTACTGTGTAATGGCATTATTAGCTGATATATATGTAAATTGCAACTTTACAGAAGAGACCAAAAACCTACTTTACTTTCAATGTAAGTCAATGGAACCAGAATTTTTTCCAAGCTATTTTGGAGCATTTCTATTGGTCCAATCCTCATGAAATTTTCACACAATGTAAATGACAATTGGCGAGTTCAAACGATATGGAACACTCAAAATAACCAAAAATGGAGATACATGTGGTGGTCCTGGTTGCTGAGATGTTTTTGCATGTCGTCGCTGTCCAAAAAAAAAAAATAAAAAAAAATAAATATATATATATATATATATATATATATATATATATATATATATATATATCAATTTTTGTCTACTGTTGATGAATGGAACAATAGAAATGTTTCAAAACATTGTGGTTCCTTCAAAACAGCTTGAAAAACATTCCGGTTCCCTTGACTTACATAGGAAGTAAAGCTGATATTTTGGAAATTCTTGTTTTTCTCTGGACAGAGACGATGTGAGGAGATTACGATGTGAGGAGAGACGATGTGAGGAGATTACGATGTGAGGAGAGACGATGTGAGGAGATACGATGTGAGGAGATACGATGTGAGGAGAGACGATGTGAGGAGATACGATGTGAGGAGAGACGATGTGAGGAGAGACGATGTGAGGAGAGACGATGTGAGGAGAGACGATGTGAGGAGATACGATGTGAGGAGATTACGATGTGAGGAGATTACGATGTGAGGAGATTACGATGTGAGGAGAGACGATGTGAGGAGATTACGATGTGAGGAGAGACGATGTGAGGAGAGACGATGTGAGGAGAGACGATGTGAGGAGAGACGATGTGAGGAGAGACGATGTGAGGAGAGACGATGTGAGGAGATTACGATGTGAGGAGATACGATGTGAGGAGATACGATGTGAGGAGAGACGATGTGAGGAGAGACGATGTGAGGAGATACGATGTGAGGAGATTACGATGTGAGGAGATTACGATGTGAGGAGAGACGATGTGAGGAGATACGATGTGAGGAGAGACGATGTGAGGAGAGACGATGTGAGGAGAGACGATGTGAGGAGATACGATGTGAGGAGAGACGATGTGAGGAGAGACGATGTGAGGAGATACGATGTGAGGAGAGACGATGTGAGGAGATACGATGTGAGGAGATACGATGTGAGGAGAGACGATGTGAGGAGAGACGATGTGAGGAGAGACGATGTGAGGAGATTACGATGTGAGGAGATTACGATGTGAGGAGAGACGATGTGAGGAGATTACGATGTGAGGAGAGACGATGTGAGGAGAGACGATGTGAGGAGATACGATGTGAGGAGAGACGATGTGAGGAGATACGATGTGAGGAGAGACGATGTGAGGAGATACGATGTGAGGAGAGACGATGTGAGGAGAGACGATGTGAGGAGAGACGATGTGAGGAGATTACGATGTGAGGAGATTACGATGTGAGGAGATACGATGTGAGGAGATACGATGTGAGGAGATACGATGTGAGGAGAGACGATGTGAGGAGAGACGATGTGAGGAGATTACGATGTGAGGAGATACGATGTGAGGAGATACGATGTGAGGAGATTACGATGTGAGGAGATTACGATGTGAGGAGAGACGATGTGAGGAGAGACGATGTGAGGAGAGACGATGTGAGGAGAGACGATGTGAGGAGATACGATGTGAGGAGAGACGATGTGAGGAGATACGATGTGAGGAGAGACGATGTGAGGAGAGACGATGTGAGGAGATACGATGTGAGGAGAGACGATGTGAGGAGAGACGATGTGAGGAGAGACGATGTGAGGAGAGACGATGGAGACGTTTGCGTCTACCGCGTCATGTGACTGATCCAGTGATTCTGCACCGGGTGGCTCGGATACATGACCGGCGGCAGCAGGTATCCGTGCCCTGATGAGGAAGCCTGTCCTTTATCTCAGCCAGTCCAAGCGCTTCTCTCACACAGCCCCTGCGGTCGTCACGCCGGCGTTCACCTGCAGCACTTAAACGTGAGTACGGACGGCGGCCGATTTACATCCTCCTCTTCCACCTGGAGGTTTGGGATGTACAGTTTCAGCTCTCGTGCAGAAGCTCCAACAAACGAGCCACAAACAAGTGCACGGTTCTGTTTTCCTTCATAGCTTCAACTGTTTCTCTCTGTTACTTCAGTCATGAACCTGTTTTAACACCAACGAGAGTTCAAATGACCTTCACGTCTTCTCCTCCCCAACAACAGGGAGTTCTGGAATAGAGAGTCTTGGAGGGAGGAGACCTGGAGGAGGGAGAAGGGTGAGTCCTTGTGGGTAAGGAAGTGAGGGGGGAGTCCTGGTCGGGGAGTGGGGGAGTCCTGGAGGAGGGAGGCCTGAAGAAGGGTAAAGGCAGAGTCTTTGTGGGTAAGGGGGTGAGGGGAGAGTCCTTGTTGGGGAGTGGGGGAATTCTGGAGGAGGTCCTGAGGAGGGGAGAAGGGTGAGTCCTTGTGGGTAAGGAAGTGAGGGGGGAGTAGTGGTTGGGGAGTGGGGGAGTCCTGGAGGAAGGAGGCCTGTAGAAGAGAGAAGAGTGAGTCCTTGTGGGCCAGGGGGTGAGGGGAGAGTCCTTGTTGGGGAGTGGGGGAGTCCTGGAGGAGGAGGTCCTGAAGAGGGGAGAAGGGTGAGTCCTTGTGGGTAAGGAAGTGAGGGGGGAGTCCTGGTTGGGCAGTGGGGGGTTCCTGGAGGAGAAAGGCCTGGAGAGAGGAGAAGTGTGATTCCTGTGGGCAAGGGGGTGAGGGGGGAGTCCTAGTTGGGGAGTGGGAGAATTCTGTAGGAGGAGGTCCTGAAGAGGGGAGAAGGGTGAGTCCTTGTGGGTAAGGTGGTGAGGGGGGAGTCCTGGTTGGGGTGTGGGGGAGTCCTGGAGGAGGGAGGCCTGAAGAAGGGTAAAGGCAGAGTCTTTGTGGGTAAGGGGGTGAGAGAGGAGTCCTGGTTGGGGTGTGGGGGAGTCCTGGATAAGGGAGTCCTGAAGAAGAGAGAAGAGTGAGTCCTTGTGGGCAAGGGGGTGAGGGGAGAGTCCTTGTTGGGGAGTGGGGGAGTCCTGGAGGAGGAGGTCCTGAAGAGGGGAGAAGGGTGAGTCCTTGTGGGTAAGGGGGTGAGGGGTGGTTGGGCAGTGGGGGAGTCCTGGAGGAGGTCCTGAAGAGTGGAGAAGGGTGAGTCCTTGTGGGTAAGGGGGTGAGGGGTGGTTGGGCAGTGGGGGAGTCCTGGAGGAGGTCCTGAAGAGGGGAGAAGGGTGAGTCCTTGTGGGTAAGGGGGTAAGGGGTGGTTGGGCAGTGGGGGAGTCCTGGAGGAGGTCCTGAAGAGGGGAGAAGGGTGAGTCCTTGTGGGTAAGGTGGTGAGGGGGGAGTCCTGGTTGTTACAGGGTGGTTGGGAAGAGTCCTGTTTGGGGAGAGGGGGGTAAGGGGGGAATCCTGGTTGGGGAGATGGTAGAGCTGGACGGGATGAATGGGAGCCCTGGTTGGGGGGTGGGGCTGGGAGTGCTGGGGGGGATCTCCAAAACATCACTAAGTGTCAGTAGAACTATGGACGTTATGGAAGTTGAAGCAAGTTCTGGAGGAGCAGGAGAACTCTCAGACAGAGCTACTCACACACTGACAGACATGCAAAGTAAAACCCCCACACGACCGAACTCAGAGCTCAGCTCACACGGGAGCGGTGGTCCGCTCTTCTACACTGCAGAGTGAAAACACTTACACCATCACCACCAACGTCCCATCACCAGATTAGATCCTGCTCCACTGGAACATCAGAACAAAACCACAAACCAGCAGAACTAATTCATCTGTTAGAGAACCTGGAGAGCAGAGTACACGCCGTGTCCAGACCTCTTCTCCAGCTCAGAGACCAGAGAGAAGCTGAGGAGAACAGCTCTGTGAAATGAAGGTGTTTCTCTCTTTCCCTTATATAACACACACACACACACACACACACACACACACACACACACACACACACCTGAAACCATCTAACCACAATGTTCAGCTCGTTACGTCTCTGATCACAAACCACTATACTCTATACTACATGCTGTGTATATACTACACACTATACACTATGTACTATATACTATACATTGTGTACTGTATACTATACACTATATACTGTGCATTATACACTATATTCTGTACACTATATACACTGTATACACTATGTACAATACACTGTACACAACATACTGTAAACACTACTATACACTTTGTACTGTATACTTTGTAATGTATACTATACATTTTATATTGTATACTATATACAATATACTATGTATTATCCACTATAACCTATATACTGTATACTACATGCGATGTGTATACTACACACTGCATACTATACACTAAACATTATGTACTGTATACTATACACTATGTACTGCATAAATATGATGCATTGCATACAATATACTATATAATATACACTGTCCTGTATTCTTCATGATGTATATATACACTATGTATTGTCTACTCTATACCATATTTATACAATGAACATACTATACATTTTAAACATAGCACTATGTACTGTATGCAGTCACATATACTCACATTATATTGTTACATATGTTGAGATTAGACTGCCACATATGCTACCACAGGCATGCCAATGCACTGTCACTATACTATACTGTACTGTACTGTACTCTACTGTACTGTACTGTGCTATACTATAAGCGATATTATAAACAATGTTTCTGCTGTTTCTGCTTTTTTCTGAGTGGTTTGTATACATTAGTCTTGAAGGCGCGTACAAAATCTAAATAAAAAAACTGCTTTTATGTTTGCAAGCTTAAAAAATACAGCATGTTTAAAAATACTCAACTTCTTACTACCAAACCAACCCAACTAACTAACTAACTAACACTAAGGACTTTTATTTTGAAATATGCTAATGAAAGAGTGAAAGAGAGGCATGTGCACATACTAAATACTAAAAATTACACAATCTATTCTATATCCTGTAAACTATGTACTATGTTCTGTAATACTATATACTGTATACTCCACACGCTATACAATATACTATATACAACATGAACTGTCTACTATACTCTATATATTGTACACTAAATGCTATGCATATACTACATACTATACACAGAATATTATATACTACAAACTGTATACTGTATACTATGTACTGTATATTAGATACCATATACTGTACACTATGAGCAAAAATACTATATACTATATACTAAATACTATATTCTACACACTATGCACTGTATGCTATATACTGCAAACTATGTACTATGTTCTGTAATACTATAAACTATATACTCAAAACACTATACAATACACTATATACAACATGAACTGTCTACTATACTCTATATATTGTATACTAAATGCTATGAATATACTATATATATATGTATATATATATACACTGTATATACGGTATACACTATATACAGTATATTATATACTACACACTGTATACTGTATACTATGTACTGTATATTAGGTACCATATACTGTGCACTATATTTTACAGACTGTATATTACATACTACAAGCTAAATACTATATACTACACACTATATATTGCAAACTATGTACTATGTCCTGTAATACTCCACACACTATACAATATACTATATACAACATGAACTGTCCACCATACTCTATATATTGTATACTAAATGCTATGAATATACTACATACTATATACAGTATATTATATACTACACACTGTGTACCATATACTATGTACTGTATATTAGACACTATATTTTACAGACTGTATACTACATACTACAAGCTAAATACTATATACTACACACTATACACTGTATACTATGTACTGTATAATAGATACCATATACTGTACACTATATATTACAGACTGTATACTACATACTACAAGCTAAATACTATATACTACACACTATATACTTGAGTGCTGTGTCTGCATGTTCGGCGAGCTGCATCACTGTTTTCCTTCTCACGCTAAGTATAACAATTCCGCGGCTGCTCCCGGCGGCATTCCCAACCCATCTTCAGCCGCTATCAGCAGCAAATGGTGCATATGAAGTGTTCAAGAACGTGCTATTTATACTCCAACTCCCATGATGCCTCACGCTTCCACACTTTCACATTCCCCGAGAGTGAAGAACGAGGTGTTTACTCGTTTCAGTCGAGGCAACCTCGGGACTAAACTGAACGTGAGGCCAGGAGTGAGTGAGGGTGGCATCTGGAACACCTGGGGAGGCGCGTTTGTGACGGAACGGTTCTGGTGCGCTGCTGATGTTCTGCTCTTATCGTTCTGAAGAGTTAATATCCTCGCCATGTTGCAAATCTGAAGATAATGCTCATCTCGCCGCCTTAATTAAAGCTTCATCTCCGAGCAGATAAACTCAGCCTACAGGTTCTCGCTCTTATCCTCGATTACAATCAGCGCACTCTCATCTCTTCTCTCGCTCACCCCGCCTCACCTACATCCACAGCCCGCAATTAAAACACAGGCAGAGAGCAGAGGAGAGGGGGTGACGGAGGGACAAAGAGAAACAAAAAGAAAGAAATAAAGAAACAGACAGGGAGAGAGAGAGAGAGAAAAGGGGAATAGGGATGAGATAAAGCGGAGAGGGGTGGGGGGATGGGGTGAGAGAGTGCAGAGAGAGAGAGAGAGAGAGAGAGAGAGAGGGGTGGGGGAGCGGGGATGGGAGATGAGAGAGCAGGGAGAGAGGGAGAGAGAGAGAGAGAAGGAGAGAGAGAGGGGTGGTGGAGCAGGGGACGGGGGATGAGAGAGCAGGGAGAGGGGGAGAGAGAAAGAGGGGTGTATTTTTAGCTCACGTGCCGCTGCTGCTCACTCGCTTCTATTTTTAGTCTGTGACCCAGCGCAGAGACTACACACACACAGAAACACACACTGCAGCACACACACACACACACACACACACGTGAGCGCACACACTGCAGCAGAGTTTGCTGCAGCTCACTCAGCCTCACCCACAACACTGAACACCACAGAGAGACAAACACAGCATATCACTACATACTATACACTGTACACTACACTCTACATACTGTACACTGTACATATATACTGTATACTATGTACTGTATATTAGATACTAATACTATACTGTACACTATACATTATATACTGTATACTATGTACTGTATATTAGATACTAATACTATACTGTACACTATACATTATATACTGTATACTATGTACTGTATATTAGATACTAATACTATACTGTACACTATACATTATATACTGTATACTATGTACTGTATATTAGATACTAATACTATACTGTACACTATACATTATATACTGTATACTATGTACTGTATATTAGATACTAATACTATACTGTACACAGTACATTATATACTGTATACTATGTACTGTATATTAGATACTAATACTATACTGTACACTATACATCATATACTGTATACTATGTACTGTATATTAGATACTAATACTATACTGTACACTATATTTTACAGACTGTATACTACATACTACAAGCTAAATACTATATACTACACTCTATGTACTATGTTCTGTAATACTATGCTCTATATACTCCACACACTCCAATATACTATATACAACATGAACTGTCTACTATACTCTATATATTTTATACTAAATGCTATGCATATACTACATACTATATATTGTATATTATATACTACACACTGTATACCATATACTATGTACTGTATATTAGATACTAATACTATACTGTACACTATATTCTACAGACTGTATACTACATACTACAAGCTAAATATTATATACTACACACTACGTACTATGTTCTGTAATACTATACACTATATACTCCACACACTCCAATATACTATATACAACATGAACTGTCTACTATACTCTATATATTTTATACTAAATGCTATGAATATACTACATACTATATACAGTGTATTATATACTACACACTGTATACTGTATATAATATACTGTATATAAGATACCATATACTATACACTGTATTTAAGAGACTGTATACTACATACTACCAGCTAAATACAATATACTATGCACTATATACTATGCACTGTATGCTATATACTGCTGTAACATGTTCTGTTATACTATACACAATATACTCCACATGCTATACAATATACTATATACAACATAAACAGTCTACTATACTTTATTTATTGTATACTTAATACTATGAATATACTACATACTATGTACAGTATATTATATACTACACAGTGTATGTGATATACTATATACAACACACTATGTACTGTCTACTATACTTTATAAATTATACACTAAATGCTATGTATATACTACATACTTTAACACAATGTACTATATACTATACATTACTCACCGTATACTATGCACTATATCTGTACACGATACACTGTATACCATATACTATGTATATATTATATATACTTTAAACTGTATATTATGCGGTCACATATACTGTCACTATACTTCACTATGCTGCCACTAAAAACAGTAACACAATCATAGAAACTTTTTTGGGGGACATACAAGCAGACGAGTGTTACACAAGGACCTGCGGGAGGAGGTGAAGTAAGAAGTAGGAGGTGGACCCTGTGAGGAACGAGAGGAGCGCAGAGTGAAAGTGCAGAGGCTGCAGAACGCGGGACGCTGTTCCAGTTTATGGAAAGTGAAGGACAGTAATGAAATAAAAACACTCACACGTTAACTGAGAGGAGCTGTCTGAGCCGCTAATGAACCAGTATAAATACCTGCAGACTAAAAACAGCTCTGAACCTGAGAGATCTCACACGCCGTCTTCTACTGCAGCTCTGAACCAGCACACACACCCTCAGGACTCTCAGCAGCGCTCAGCACAGCAGGAGCCACTCTGTGTGTGAGCGCGACTGTGGTTTCCGTATTTAGCCCTTTGTGAGGACCTCATATCCTCACAATGGTCGGGAAGCATGGGAGGCCAGTAGAAGCACCACCGTGCAAACCAGCAAACACACCCTTATTGAAATCCAGCTGACTACAGGTCCAAACTGGCCCCACCCTGTATGGCTGGGTTGTTATCTCCAGGGCTTGGGGGCAGATTTCCTTGGGCGGTTCCTGCCATAAACCGACTTACTCTTTCCTTATGTTTACATAACTCAGCCAGCGTTTAAAGCCAATACTCACTCAAGCACGTGAGATGTTATATTTATGATTGTCGTTATTATTACAATGGCGTTTAGCATGTTCATTATCTTTGAGCCAGTTAGCTGGCTGACCAGTAGAGTTCTAGATAAGAAACCATGGGTGTGTCTCAAAACCTAGTGAGTGTCTAAGTAGGCTGTCTAGGTAGTGAGTGTGTAAGTATCAGTGTTCTCTCCTCATCTCTCCTCATAAAACAGATTACTGAGACGCTCTAGTTAGAGAGAGACTGCGTCACGGCTTGTTACCGCCCACTGCAGCACGCCACCGGTGGTTTAGCTGGTTGCTAAGCTACCAGCCAGCATCCAAAACAATAGCCCGAGGCTTAAAAATCTGCTCTTGAGTATAAAAGTGTAAATGGTGAAGGACTCGTTACAGAGTTGATAATAAAAAACTGTTTTGTGTGATTATATGACCAGAAACACATTAAAACTCCAGAGAGAATCAAAATAACTCACATTTTAAAACCACTTCACTGCTCCTAGATTAGCCTGTGTTGCATCATGGGATTGTCTTAGCGGCTGAGGAAGCGTCTAAATAAGGTTCCTCAGTAAACAGCATGTTTAAGGTATGTAAGTATTGGGACATGTTGGGAGCGCATACTATGAGGTAATATGCTGCCTATGTAGGAGCTCACTAGGATTTGAGACACAGCCAATGTTAATCAGCCCATCAGTTTAAACAGAACCGGGTTCCTACTTCATGGGTTCACTCAGCAGTTCTCGAGAGCAGCATTAGAGTCTTTTTCCATTAAGAGCTCAGCTGCGGTCGGAGGCGTGCGCAGCTCGTCCAATCAGACTTCAGGACCAGAAATATTTATATAATAATGTCTGTTTTAACTG
Source organism: Megaleporinus macrocephalus (assembly GCA_021613375.1). Classification (NCBI taxonomy): domain Eukaryota; kingdom Metazoa; phylum Chordata; class Actinopteri; order Characiformes; family Anostomidae; genus Megaleporinus; species Megaleporinus macrocephalus. The sequence continues at coordinate 65,120,185 of CM038702.1, read as the reverse complement.
GAAATGAAATGAACTGAGTGCTTTCTGACTCTGGCTCAGTCTCGCAGCCAGCATCCCAGCTGTGCAGAGTGCGGCGTGAGCTGCTGGCGTGTGGTGTGTGCGCTCGGTGTTTGTACCTCTGGCATTCGCTGGAGTGCAGTATGAGCTGCTGGTTCCTGGCGGTCAGAGTGAGCTCATGCTCAGTGGGGTTAAACACATCCAGCAGCAAGTGGCACTGACGAGTACTGCAGAGAGAGAGAGAGAGAGAGAGAGAGAGAGAGAGAGAGAGAGAGAGAGAGAGAGAGAGAGAGAGAGAGAGAGAGAGAGAGAGAGAGAGAGAGAGAGAGAGAGAGAGTTAGAACATACACATACAAAGAAATATATCGTCGCAGTCCAATGAAAAACAAATATCTGCAAAATTGCAACTTTACAGGAGAGACCAAAAACATACATCACTTTCAATGGAAGTCAATGGAACCAGAAATCTTTCAGACCTATTTTGGAGCACTTCTATTGGTCCATTCATCATGAAATTCGGACACTACGTAAACGACCATTGGCGTGTTTGAATGATGTAGAAAACTCAAAATCAAAAAAATGGAGATATATGTTGTTCAATGGACAGCAACGATATACTGTCCAAGGAAAAACACGTCCACATCTCAAAAGTAGTCGATTTTTATTTTTGTATATCATCTGAATGCGACGGCTGCCGGTTACACTGTGTGAAAATCCCACCATGAATGGACCAATAGAAGTGCTCAAAAACAGCTTCCCAAATATTTTGGTTCCACTGACTTGCATTGAAAGTAGAGGCGGTTTTTTGCCTCTCCTGTAAAGTTGGAGATTTTTGCTTCAACCCTTCATTTTTTAAAACTAAGCAGCCTGTGCTGTTATCTTATGCTATATTACGTTCTCTACTGATCCTACAGAGTGAATCTGTCCTTCTTCAGCCCCCCCCAACACATAATGATGACTAGGGTGTGATGGAGGGATGAGGATGAGAGCATATCTGTAATTTTTTCCCTCTGGCAGTGATCAATGGAAGAATGAATCATCTTCAGAGCTGCTGCCAATTCTCCGACTGTTTCGAGAAACTGAGAATGACTGGCAGAGAAAACCAGCGCCCGCTCTCTCTCCTCAATACGAGACCGCCTCTCTCCATCACAATCATTCTCTCCTTTATAAAGAGAAATAGGGAATCAATGCATTAATCTGCTTGAACATTGTTCTACAAACAGATCTCATGTGGTTTAACCTCTATTAACCAAACAGTTCACGGGAGGCGCGCGGAGATCAAGTAAACGATTGTTACCGAAAGGAAAGAATTCCTGTACTCGCTAATCAGGCCCTCCAGCAATTCACAAGCATGAAATCACACAGATTCATATGTTTGCGAGGGATTAGTCTGAAGAGTATCATTGTTTATGCAGCAGGTCGATAAAACCATCATCACAATATAACTTTCAGCGATATTGACCAAAGATAATAAGAATTGGATGAAACTCTATGTGTGAATGTAATGAGGATGTATGTAAGCAATTACAACATCAGAGGGGCTCTAGTTTCCTGTTGGGACGACTGTAGCCATCCTATATATATATATATATATATAAAGCTACTTTAGCTCACCTGGAGCCCCAACAATTACTGGAACTTTATATCAACCTATCATTTTTCAATTAGGTCCCTGTATATGACCAGAGGAGGATGGGTTCCCCTTTTTGAGTTTGGTTCCTCTCGAGGTTTCTTCCTCTGAGGGAGCTTCTCCTTCTCCACCAATGTCACCCCTGGCTTCTTTACTAGGGGCTTAGGTTTTGTGTGAAGCTGCTCTGTGACAGCCTCAGTTGTAAAGTCGCTATATAACATTATATAACTTATCAATATTGACCAAAGATAAATAATAACACATCAAAAAGTTGTTGCTGGAATCTTTGTGTGTGAATGTAATGATAAGGTTTGTAAGTGATTACAATATGAGAATGGAAGGAGAAGCTTACTGGGGAAAGCTCTACAACTGAAAGTCTCTAGTCTCTTGTTGGGACGACTGTAGACACGCTATATTCACCAGTTTCATACGTCATATATACGTAAAATCAGGTAACACGTTACTACAGCTCACCTGGAAGCCCAACAATTACTGGCACTTTATATCAGCCAATCATTTTTCAATTAGCTCCCTGTATATGACCAGAGGAGGTTGGGTTCCTCTGTTTGAGTCTGGTTCCTCTCGAGGTTTCTTCCTCTGAGGGAGCTTATCCTTCTCCACCACAGTCACCTCTGGCTTGTTTACTTGGGTTTTGACAGCCTCAGTTGTAAAGTCGCCATATAACGAGATATAACTTTCATCATGGCCGAAGATAAATAATAATGCATAACATCAGCCACAAATAAATGATAATGTACCAAAAAGAAGTTGCTGGAATCGGATAAAACTTTGTATGTGTGATTGTAATGATTTGGGGGCAGTCGTGGGCTGAAGGTTAGGGATCCGGTCTTGTGACCGGAAGGTCGCCGGTTCGATCCCTGGGACCGGCAAGTCATGACTGTAGTGCCCTTGGGCAAGGCACCTAACCCCAACTGCTCCCCGGGCGCCGTGGATAAGGGCTGCCCACCGCTCCGGGCACGTGTGCTCACCGCCCCCTAGTGTGTATGTTCACTAGTGTGTGTATATGTGGGTGTTTCACTGCACGGATGGGTTAAATGCGGAGGTCAAATTCCGCTGTGTGTAAACACATGTGGCTAATCGTACGTCGTACGTCGTACGTTGATAGTTTTTTTTTTTTTTTTTTTTTTTTTAGAATGTATGGAAGTGATTACAATATGAGAGTGGAAGAAGTTTATTGGGAAAAGCTCTTCAACTGAAAGGCTCTAGTTTCTACTCGCTATATTTGCCAGTTTCATACATCATATATATATATATATATATTCAATTGCTCAATTAGATCCTTGTATATGGCCAGAGGCCTCTCGTTTTCTTCTCTGAGAAGCTTTTCTTGCCACTGTCGCCCCTGGCTTATTTACTGGGGGCTCAGATTTTCTGTGAACTTGCTTTGTGACAGCCTGAGCTGTAAAAGATGCTACATAAATAAACCTTGCCACACATACAAATAAGGACGCATCACACAGAGCTGGAAATGCAGACACAGCAATGACGGGCCTCTCCTACATCTTCAGTAGAAACCAAGGCCAGCAGAGCGCTTTTGAGGGAGCCTGAGAACCTGCTTTGTGATTGGCGGTTGCTGCCGCCGGGTGCTGCTCATTTGCATAAAGCTCAACTTGACTGAACTCCTCTCAAAGTCCTAGGACAGAACAGAGAAATCCAAATCTGCTAGCTGGTCTGGATACTGTGATACGCTGAGACGTGGACGTGGTAGGACGTGTGAACCATCACTAATGTTGGTGGAATGTTTTGGTGGCTTTCTCTGGAGCCACTCATCCATGTGGAAGACACTCTCAACTGATTTGGGTCTGAATAGATCCCTGCAGATCATGTACACCATACATGCTGATGGTCTTCTCTGGGGTGGATGGGATCTTCTAGCAAGATGATGAGACACGTCACACACTGGTTGGAAGAGCTGACCAAGACTTCCAAGTACTACCCTGGACCCCTAATTCCTCAAACCTGAACCCAATTAAGCATCTGTGGGACCACCTGGATGGTGGTGTTGGCTCTATGGATCCTCCTCCACGCTCCCTCCAGCAGCTGTGGGATGCACTGCAGTCAGCATGATACCTCCAGATACCTGTGACCACCTACCAGGACCTTGTTGAGTCTCCCAGTCCGTCTAGCTGGAGTCACATGGTGGCTGCTCTGGATATGTGACTCGACTGTGTAACTTGTTTGCTTCCAGAAATGTTCTGCTGGTTGGTGTTTGTCCTCTTCTGACCTTAAAGAATAGTTTGCAGCCTCAACTAACCGCTCGGGTTCTTCAGAAACTAATTACATAAAATAGTTTCAGAAAGAATTTTGTGTGCTCTTCAAATCGTGTGAGCGGTTCGTGAATAATGGACCAATAGAAACGCAGCCTTTTGAACACTGAAAGTTAAGAAGTCGTTACTGGTTGTCCTGGAAAGTTCTCGCTCTGAAGATACTGGAAGATTTAAATAATAGAGCAGAAGGACGATGATAAAACTCTGGATCCTGAAGGTTAAACGAGCGGGAAAAGGGGGCGATTCCAATAAGTATTCAGGAGGATTTGTGTGGTCTGGAGCGGACCCCTACGCCCAGTTAAATTATTCAGGACAGCCAACAGGGCCGCAGGTCCAGCTCCTTCACTCTGAATTCACAATAAGGCTGAAGCTGCACTTCAGTCCGTCCGGCTGTATCTACATAAGAAAGAGTGGACGTACCTCAGAAACACGGCCTGGACGAGAGACTCACATATACCACTCAAGGTCAGGGAGAGAGAGAGAGAGAGAGAGAGAGAGAGAGAGAGAGAGAGGGGGGGGGGGGGGGGGGAGGAAAGGAGAGAGAGGGAAGAGAGAGAGGGGGAAGGAGAGAGAGGAAAGGAGAGGGACAGAGGAAAGGAGAGAGAGAGAGAGAGAGAGAGAGGGGAAAGTGGGAGGAAAGGAGAGAGCAAAAAAGAAACAGAAAAGAGGGGAAAAGAAGAAAAAAGAGGAGGAGAGAAGAGAAAGGAAACTGAGGAGAGAGGAGAAACAGAAAAGATAAACTGAGAGGAGAGGAAAAGAGGAGACTGAGAAAAAAAGATGAAAAACTGAGAAGAGAAAAGAAGAGCAGTGCAGAGAAGAGAAAAGAGACACAAAAGAAGAGAAGAAAAACTGAGAAGAAGAGAAACAGAAAAGAGAAAGGAAGAGGAGAGTAGAGTAACTGAGAGACGAGGAGAAACAGAAGAGAAGAGAAAAGAAAAGCAAAGTACAGAAGAGAAAATTATAGAAGAGGAGAAACAGAAGAGAAGAGAAGAGCAGAGAAGAGAAACTGAGATAAGAAGAGAAACAGAAAAGAAAAGAAGAGCAGAGTAAAGTAGAGAAACAGAGAAGAGAAACAGCAGAGACGAGAAAAGCAGAATAGAGAAGAGAAACTGAAAGAAGATAAACAGAAGAGAAGGGAAAAGAAGAGCAGAAAAGATAAACTGAGAGAAGCAGAGAAACAGAAGAGAAGAGGAGAGAAGAGCAGAGTAGAGAAGAGAAACAGAAGAGAAAAGAAAAGAAGAGCAGAGTAGAGAAGAGAAACCGAGAGAAGAAGAGAAAGAGCAGAACAGAAAAACTGTATGGGAGAAACAGAAGAGAAAAGAAGAGCAGAGTAAAGAAGAGAAACTGAAAGGAGAAAAGAAACTGAAGAGAAAAGAAGAGCAGAATAGAGAAGAGAAACTGAGAGAAGAAAAGAAACAGAAGTGAAGAGCAGAGTAGAGAAGAGAAACTAACAGGAGAAGAGAAACAGAAGAGAAAAGCAGAGTAGAGAAGAGAAACTGACAGGAGAAGAGAAACAGAAGTGAAGAGCAGAGTAGAGAAGAGAAACTGACAGGAGAAGAGAAACAGAAGAGAAAAGCAGAGTAGAGAAGAGAAACTGACAGGAGAAAAGAAACAGAAGAGAAAAGCAGAGTAGAAAAGAGAAACTGACAGGAGAAGAGAAACAGAAGAGAAAAGCAGAGTAGAAAAGAGAAACTGACAGGAGAAGAGAAACAGAAGAGAAAAGCAGAGTAGAGAAGAGAAACTGACAGGAGAAGAGAAGCAGAAGAGAAAAGTAGAGTAGAGAAGAGAAACTGACAGGAGAAGAGAAACAGAGGAGAAAAGCAGAGTAGAGAAGAGAAACAGAAGAGAAAAGCAGAGTAGAGAAGAAAAACAGAAGAGAAAAGCAGAGTAGAGAAGAGAAACTGACAGGAGAAGAGAAACAGAAGAGAAGAGCAGAGTAGAGAAGAGAAACTGACAGGAGAAGAGAAACAGAAGAGAAGAGCAGAGTAGAGAAGAGAAACTGACAGGAGAAGAGAAACAGAAGAGAAGAGCAGAGTAGAGAAGAGAAACTGACAGGAGAAGAGAAACAGAAGAGAAGAGCAGAGTAGAGAAGAGAAACTGACAGGAGAAGAGAAGCAGAAGAGAAGAGCAGAGTAGAGAAGAGAAACTGACAGGAGAAGAGAAACAAGAGAAGAGCAGAGTAGAGAAGAGAAACTGACAGGAGAAGAGAAACAGAAGAGAAGAGCAGAGTAGAGAAGAGAAACTGACAGGAGAAGAGAAACAGAAGAGAAGAGCAGAGTAGAGAAGAGAAACTGACAGGAGAAGAGAAACAGAAGAGAAGAGCAGAGTAGAGAAGAGAAACTGACAGGAGAAGAGAAGCAGAAGAGAAGAGCAGAGTAGAGAAGAGAAACTGACAGGAGAAGAGAAGCAGAAGAGAAGAGCAGAGTAGAGAAGAGAAACTGACAGGAGAAGAGAAGCAGAAGAGAAGAGCAGAGTAGAGAAGAGAAACTGACAGGAGAAGAGAAACAGAAGAGAAGAGCAGAGTAGAGAAGAGAAACTGACAGGAGAAGAGAAACAAGAGAAGAGCAGAGTAGAGAAGAGAAACTGACAGGAGAAGAGAAACAGAAGAGAAGAGCAGAGTAGAGAAGAGAAACTGACAGGAGAAGAGAAGCAGAAGAGAAGAGCAGAGTAGAGAAGAGAAACTGACAGGAGAAGAGAAACAGAAGAGAAGAGCAGAGTAGAGAAGAGAAACTGACAGGAGAAGAGAAACAGAAGAGAAGAGCAGAGTAGAGAAGAGAAACTGACAGGAGAAGAGAAACAGAAGAGAAGAGCAGAGTAGAGAAGAGAAACTGACAGGAGAAGAGAAGCAGAAGAGAAGAGCAGAGTAGAGAAGAGAAACTGACAGGAGAAGAGAAGCAGAAGAGAAGAGCAGAGTAGAGAAGAGAAACTGACAGGAGAAGAGAAACAGAAGAGAAGAGCAGAGTAGAGAAGAGAAACTGACAGGAGAAGAGAAGCAGAAGAGAAGAGCAGAGTAGAGAAGAGAAACTGAGAGAAGAAGAGAAGGTATGGTGGTGTATGATGGTGGGTACCTGGTGGCGGGCAGCGTGCTGACTCTGGTGAAGAACACTGAGGGCTCCACGTCAACCTTCACCCCGAGACTGAGCTCTCTGTAGTAGCCCTCCACCTGTCCCAGACCCCCACTGTACCTGAAACTCAACACCGCCTCCAGAGTCTGAGAGAGAGAGAGAGAGAGAGAGAGAGCATTACTCGTTTACCAGTATTCTCACGACAGTCCTTTCTCACCATCACGAAACCTGAAAAGCAGTCAAATTACAAAATGAGCCAATCACAAGACCCCACACATACTACAGAGACAGCTTCCTCCCATTCAGCAGACCACCCCAAGACCACCCAAATCAGAAGGACCAGACACCTCAAACTCAAACAGAGTAAGTAGTCCTGAAAACAGCTCTGGTGGGAAAACACTATATAGGAACAGTATATGTAAATGAGCTGTGTTCTGATTGGCTGTCCTGCATTGTGGCTTGTTTACAAACTGAAACACTCCTTTATAGCTTCAGTGTGAATGGGCGGGGCTAAACTGCTGTGGGCTGAACAGGAGGACACATGTAAATAAATTTAATTCGTTCTAGACACAGCAGTGCTGCTGGAGTGTTTAAACACTGTGTCCACTCACTGTCCACTCACTGTCCACTCTGTTAGACACTCCTACTACTTGCTGGTCCACCTTGTAGATGTAAAGTCAGAGACAGTAGCTCATCTGCTGCTGCACAGTTTGTGTTCCTCTAGTTCTTCATCAGTGGACACAGGACGGCGCCCACAGGACACTGCTGTCTGGATACTTTTGGTTGGTGGTTGATTCTCAGTCCAGCAGTGACACTGAGGTGTCTAATCCACTCACACCAGCACAACACACACTACTAATGCACCACCACCACATCAGTGTCACTGCAGTGCTGAGAATGACCCACCTCCCTAATACTACCTGCTCTGTGTTGGTCCTGTGGTGGTCCTGATCATTAAAGAACAGAGTAATAAAGTATACAGAGAATCAGATGAACTCCAGTCTGTAAGTGGAGCTCCTGTATGGTCAGTGGAGCTGATGGAGTGGACAGAGAGTGGATGTAATGTTCTAACAGGACAGAGATGATACGTCCAGTAGTGTGTTAGCAGGTTATCAGGCTGGACAGACACTGCAGCCCATCCTGCTCTGTCCTTCACAGTGATGGATGAGAGAGGATAAGAGGAAGAGAAAAGCTAAAAGGAGGAGAGAGGAGTCCAGCTCTGACAGCAAGAATGGAGTCTTTCAGAGAAACTCAGAGAGAGAGAAAAGCCAGCTCGCGCTCAGAAAATGAAAGGAAGAGTAAACGTGACGATGGCTGAAGCTGTTGGTGAGCGAGCGGCCGCTACCTAAAGTTCTAAAGTTGTGGGAGTGTTTCACACAGAAACACAACAGTGTGGTGCTCTGTCAGCTCTATACAGTGGAGATGATCACCACAGTACAACTAAAATACAGGAGACCTTGAAGATCAAACATCGCGTAGAGCTTCATCAACACAGCAGCAGGACAGCACCTGTTTACCTGTTTATCTGATCTTATAGATTATTTATAGATTATTAACACGTTCTGAGCACCTGCCTGAGCTAACCCGGATTGTATCCACAAAACATAAAACCACGGCTGCCCAAATCACAGCAGAGTTAAATGTGCACCTCAGCTTCTCCTGTTTCTCCAGAACTGTCCGTCAGGAGCTCCACAGGGTCAATATACACGGCCGGGCTGCTATAGCCAAACCTTTGGTCACTCGTGCCAATGCCAAACGTCGGTTTCAATGGCGCAAGGAGTGTAAATCTTGGGCTGTGGACAATGTGAACATGTACTGTTCTCTGATGAGACCACCTTTACTGTCTTCCCCACATCCGGGAGAGTTACGGAGTGGAGAAGCCCCAAAGAAGCGTACCACCCAGACTGTTGCATGCCCAGAGTGAAGCATGGGGGTGGATCAGTGATGGTTTGGCCCAATACTTGTGCTAGATGGGCGTCACTGCCAAGGACTACTGAACCGTTCTGGAGGATCATGTGCATCCAATGGTTCGAACATTGTATCCTGAAGGTGGTGCCGTGTATCAGGATGACAATGCACCAATACACACAGCAAGATTGGAGAAAGATGGTTTGATGAACATGAAAGTAAAGTTGAACATCTCCCATGACCTGCACAGTCACCAGATCTAAATATTATTGAGCCACTTTGGGGTGTTTTTGAGGAGCGAGTCAGGAAACGTTTTCCTCCACCAGCATCACGTAGTGACCTGGACACTGTCCTGCAAGAAGAATGGTTTAAAATCCCTCTGACCACTGAGCAGGACTTGTAGATGTCATTCCCAAAACCAACTGACGCTGTATTGACCGCAAAAGGAGACCCTACACCATATTAATCAATTATTGTGGTCTAAAACCAGGTTTCAGGTATATATATATATATAAATAGAGAGAGAGAGAGAGAGAGAGATGAGGAAGAAGGAGGAGGAGGGACTGGAGGCTGGACAGCACAATCTTCCTGCCCCCTATAGTTTGTAGTATGAATTTAACAGGCTGTGTCATGTTGTAAATGACACAGTTATCCAGAAAGCACGTGCGGCGGAGTATAGCGTGCAGCACAGCAACAGAGTTCAGGTGGGATGAAATGGATCTGTGCTCCGCTCTGGAGGAAAAAGGAAGGGATGAGATCCGGACGGAGAGATGAAGGGAAGCAGTATTTGTGTCCGAACAAGCCGAACTAAACTCTTTACCCGCGCCTCCTTAATGCAGATCAAAGAAGTCTGTGATTACATTCACCTTTCATTCATCACAGAGGAGAAAGATGAAAGAAGAGAGGAGAAAAAAGGAGAGAGAGAGAGAGAGAGAGAGAGAGCGAGAGAGAAGAAAGTGGTGGCGGGTTCTTAAGAAGTGGACTTTCGCTAATGAGAGACTTCTACACCAATTTACTCACATACATACACCTGCATCAGGAGAGAGAGAGAGAGAGAGACAGAGAGAGAGAGAGATGGGGAAAGAAAGAAAGAAAGAAAGAAAGAAAGAAAGAAAGAAAGAAAGAAAGAAAGAAAGAAAATAAAAACAGAATAGAAAAAATGAGAGAGTCAAAAAGACAGAGGGAAAGAATGGAGAGAAGAGAGAGCACAAGAAAAAGAAAGAGGGAGGGAATAAGAGAGAAGGCTGATAGAGGGAGTTATAGAAAGAGGGGAGATATAGGGAATTAAAGAGGAGATGGAGGGAGGGAGGAGAATGAGGGAGAAAGAGATAGGGGAGGAGAGTGAGGGAGATAGAGAGAGGGGAGGACAGTGAGGGAGATAGAGAGAGGGGAGGAGAGTGAGGAAGATAGAGAGAGGGGAGGAGAGTGAGGAGAGTGAGGGAGATAGAGAGAGGGGAGGAGAGTGAGGGAGATAGAGAGAGGGGAGAAGAGTGAGGGAGGTAGAGAGAGGGGAGGAGAGTGAGGGAGATAGAGAGTGAGGGAGAAGAGTGAGGGAGGTAGAGATAGGGGAGAAGAGTGAGGGAGATAGAGAGAGGGGAGGAGAGTGAGGAGAGTGAGGGAGATAGAGAGAGGGGAGGAGAGTGAGGGAGATAGAGAGCGAGGGAGAAGAGTGAGGGAGATAGAGAGAGGGGAGGAGAGAGAGGGAGATAGAGAGAGGGGAGGAGAGTGAGGGAGATAGAGAGAGGGGAGGAGAGTGAGGGAGATAGAGAGAGGGGAGGAGAGAGAGGGAGATAGAGAGAGGGGAGAAGAGTGAGGGAGATAGAGAGAGGGGAGAAGAGTGAGGGAGATAGAGAGAGGGGAGAAGAGTGAGGGAGGTAGAGAGTGAGGGAGAAGAGTGAGGGAGATAGAGAGAGGGGAGAAGAGTGAGGGAGATAGAGAGAGGGGAGAAGAGTGAGGGAGATAGAGAGTGAGGGAGATAGAGAGAGGGGAGGAGAGTGAGGGAGATAGAGAGAGGGGAGAAGAGTGAGGGAGATAGAGAGTGAGGGAGATAGAGAGAGGGGAGGAGAGTGAGGGAGATAGAGAGAGGGGAGAAGAGTGAGGGAGGTAGAGAGTGAGGGAGAAGAGTGAGGGAGATAGAGAGAGGGGAGAAGAGTGAGGGAGATAGAGAGTGAGGGAGATAGAGAGAGGGGAGGAGAGTGAGGGAGATAGAGAGAGGGGAGGAGAGTGAGGGAGATAGAGAGAGGGGAGGAGAGTGAGGGAGATAGAGAGAGGGGAGAAGAGTGAGGGAGATAGAGAGAGGGGAGAAGAGTGAGGGAGATAGAGAGAGGGGAGAAGAGTGAGGGAGATAGAGAGAGGGGAGAAGAGTGAGGGAGATAGAGAGTGAGGGAGATAGAGAGAGGGGAGGAGAGTGAGGGAGATAGAGAGAGGGGAGAAGAGTGAGGGAGGTAGAGAGAGGGGAGAAGAGTGAGGGAGATAGAGAGAGGGGAGGAGAGTGAGGGAGATAGAGAGTGAGGGAGATAGAGAGAGGGGAGGAGAGTGAGGGAGATAGAGAGAGGGGAGAAGAGTGAGGGAGGTAGAGAGAGGGGAGAAGAGTGAGGGAGATAGAGAGAGGGGAGGAGAGTGAGGGAGATAGAGAGTGAGGGAGATAGAGAGAGGGGAGGAGAGTGAGGGAGATAGAGAGAGGGGAGAAGAGTGAGGGAGGTAGAGAGTGAGGGAGAAGAGTGAGGGAGATAGAGAGAGGGGAGAAGAGTGAGGGAGATAGAGAGTGAGGGAGATAGAGAGAGGGGAGGAGAGTGAGGGAGATAGAGAGAGGGGAGAAGAGTGAGGGAGGTAGAGAGTGAGGGAGAAGAGTGAGGAGTAGAGAGGGGAGAAGAGTGAGGGAGATAGAGAGAGGGGAGGAGAGTGAGGGAGATAGAGAGAGGGGAGAAGAGTGAGGGAGGTAGAGAGTGAGGGAGATAGAGAGTGAGGGAGATAGAGAGAGGGGAGGAGAGAGAGGGAGATAGAGAGAGGGGAGGAGAGTGAGGGAGATAGAGAGAGGGGAGGAGAGTGAGGGAGATAGAGAGAGGGGAGGAGAGTGAGGGAGATAGAGAGAGGGGAGAAGAGTGAGGGAGATAGAGAGAGGGGAGGAGAGTGAGGGAGATAGAGAGAGGGGAGAAGAGTGAGGGAGATAGAGAGAGGGGAGGAGAGTGAGGGAGATAGAGAGAGGGGAGGAGAGTGAGGGAGATAGAGAGAGGGGAGGAGAGTAAGGGAGATAGAGAGAGGGGAGGAGAGTGAGGGAGATAGAGAGAGGGGAGGAGAGTGAGGGAGATAGAGAGAGGGAGAAGAGTGAGGGAGATAGAGAAAGGGGAGGAGAGTGAGGGAGATAGAGAGAGGGGAGAAGAGTGAGGGAGATAGAGAGAGGGGAGGAGAGTGAGGGAGATAGAGAGAGGGGAGAAGAGTGAGGGAGGTAGAGAGTGAGGGAGAAGAGTGAGGGAGATAGAGAGAGGGGAGAAGAGTGAGGGAGATAGAGAGAGGGGAGGAGAGTGAGGGAGATAGAGAGAGGGGATGAGTGAGGGAGATAGAGAGAGGGGAGAAGAGTGAGGGAGGTAGAGAGAGGGGAGAAGAGTGAGGGAGATAGAGAGAGGGGAGGAGAGTGAGGGAGATAGAGAGTGAGGGAGATAGAGAGAGGGGAGGAGAGTGAGGGAGATAGAGAGAGGGGAGAAGAGTGAGGGAGGAGAGAGTGAGGGAGAGAGTGAGGGAGATAGAGAGAGGGGAGAAGAGTGAGGGAGATAGAGAGTGAGGGAGATAGATAGAGAGGGGAGGAGAGTGAGGGAGATGAGAGAGGGGGAGAAGAGTGAGGGAGGTAGAGAGTGAGGGAGAAGAGTGAGGGAGGATAAGAGAGGGGAGAAGATGAGGGAGATAGAGAGTGAGGGAGATAGAGAGAGGGGAGGAGAGTGAGGGAGATAGAGAGAGGGGAGAAGAGTGAGGGAGGATAGAGAGTGAGGGAGAAGAGTGAGGGAGATAGAGAGAGGGAGAAAGTGAGGGAGATAGAGAGAGGGGAGGAGAGTGAGGGAGATAGAGAGTGAGGGAGATAGAGAGAGGGGAGGAGAGTGAGGGAGATAGAGAGAGGGGAGAAGAGTGAGGGAGGTAGAGAGGGGAGAAGAGTGAGGGAGATAGAGAGAGGGGAGGAAGAGAGGGAGATAGAGAGTGAGGGAGATAGAGAGAGGGGAGGAGAGTGAGGGAGATAGAGAGAAGGGAGAAGAGGTGAGGGAGATAATTAGAGAGAGGGGAGCAGAGAGAGTGAGGGATGGATTAGAGAGAGGGGAAGGGAGAAATCAGTGAGGGAAGGGATTAGAGAGAGGGGTAGGGAGAGTTGTGTAGGGATCTGGATAGAGGAGAGGGAATAGTGGAGGGAAGGTGAGGGATGGATATAGAAGAGAGGGGGAAGAGTGAGGGAAGGGAACGCAGTGCGGGGGGGGTTGTTTTTAGAGAGTTGAGGGAGAAACCTAGAGAGTGAGGGGAGATTTAGAGAAGAGGGGAGGAGAGAGAGGTGAGATTAGAGAGAGGGGAGGGTCGGAGAGGTGAGGGAGGCGGATTAGAGAGAGGGGAGGAGAGATGTGAGAGGAGGTAAGATGTAGGGGGGAGGGAGAGTGTGAGGGAGGGATAGAGAGAGGGGAGAAGAGTGAGGGAGGAAATTAGACGAGAGGGGGGAGGTGAGGAGGGAGATAGAGAGAGGGGAGAGAAGAGTGAGGGTGAATAGAGAGAGGGGAGGAGAGTGTGAGGGAGGATAGAGAGGGGGAGTCGAGAGTACGGAGGGAGATAGAGAGAGTGGGAGGAGTTGTAAGGGAGATATTAGAGAGAGGGGATAGAACAAAACAGAGAAGTGAGGGATGTTAGTGAGAGGGGAGGAGAATGGAGGGAGGTATGGGATAGAGAGAGGGTGAGAGAATGAGGTCGAGTGGATAGAGAAAGGGGAGGAGAGTGAGGGAGATAGGATGAGAGGGGAGAAGAGTGAGGGGAGATTAGAGAGTGGGGAGAAGACAGTGAGGGAGATAGACGAGGGGTGATGAAGTGAGGGACGGTAGGGTTTTTTAGAGAGTTGAGGAGATTTCGAAGAGTGAGGGAGGGGGATAGAGAGAGAGGGGGAAGAAAAGAGTGAGGGAGTGGATAGAGATGGAGGGGAAGGAGAGTGTGGGGAGACAAGTTTGGGGGGGGAAGGGACTGAGTGAGGAGGGGGGAGGAGGTTGTGGGAGGTGATAGAGTGAGGGGAGAGAGTGTGGGGAGGTAGAGAGGAGGGAGGTAAGTGTGAAGGATGATAGAGAGTGGGGAGGGTAATAGTTAGACGATAAGGAGAGGGGAGTGAGGGAGATGATAGGAGAGTGAGGGAAGGATTGAGAGAGGGGAGGATGACGGTGATAGGGAGATAGGAGAGGGGAGGAAGAGTGAGGGAAAGGGGTAGAGAGTGAGGGAGAAGTGTGAGGGAGATAGAGAGAGGGGAGAAGAGTTGAGGGGAGGAATAGAGAAGTGAGGTGAGATAGAGAGAGGGGAGGTGAGAGTGGGGGAGATAGAGGAGAGGGGTGAAGAGTGAGTGGAGGTAGTAGATGTGTGGGAGAGAGTAGGGAGATAGAGAGTGGGGAAGAAGTGTGTGGAGAGGATAGAGTGAGGGGTAGAGAGGAGGGAGGGAATGGGATAGAGGAGTGAGGGAGATAGGAGAGGGGAGGAGAGTGTGGGAGATAGAGAGAGGGAGGAGGGAGAAGAGTGGAGGGAGGTAGAGAGAGGGGCAGAGATGAGTGAGGGAGGAGAGAGAGGAGGGGAGGAGAGTGAGGGAGATAGAGAGTGAGGGAAGGATGTGATAGAGAGAGGGGAGGGAGAGTTGAGGGAGATAGCGAAGAGGGGAGAAAAGAGTGTGGGAGGTGGAGTGAGGTGATAGAGTGAGGGAAGATGAGATGAGGGGAGAAAGCGTGCGGGATGGAATAGAGAGTGAGGGAGATAGAGAGAGGGGAGTCGGAGAGGTGGAGAAGTGAGGGTAGATTAGAAGGCGGGGAAGAAATGAGTTGAGGGAGGTTAGAGAAGTTGAGAGGGAGAAGATGTGGAGGGGAGTAGAGAGAGGGGAAGGGAGAAGAGAGTGAGGGATGAGTTAGAGAGTGGGAGATAGGAGAGAGGGGAGGAGTGTGAGGGAGGTAGAGATAGGGGAGAAAATAAGAGTGAGGCGAGGGTTTAGGAGAGTGAGGGGGGAGGGGGAGAGTGAGGGAAGGATTAGAGAGAGTGGGAGAAGAGGTGAGGGAGGGATAGAGAGGAGGGGAGGAGATGTGAGGGAAAGATGAAGATGAGGGGATGATTGTGAGGGATGGGGATAGAGAGAGGGGAGGAGTGAGAGGTGAGGGAGGATAGAGAGAGGGGAGACAAAGAGTGAGGGAGATGTAGAGGAGGAGGGGGAGGAGAGTGAGGGAGATAGAGAAGAGGGGAGAAAGAGTGAGGGAGGGAGAATAGAGAGAGGGGAGATGGAGTAAGGAGGAGGGAGATGTAGAGGAGAGGAGTGAATGAAAGCGGAAGAGGGAAGAGTGAGGGAGATAGAGAGAGGGGAGGAGGAGGGTGAGGGAGATAGGCAGAGATGGGTAAGGAGAGTGAGGGAGATTGAGAGGTTGGTGGGAGGAGAGTGAGGGAGGGATAGAGATGAGGGGAGGAGAGTGGGGAGAATAGAGAGAGGGGAGGGAGAGTGAGGGAGGATATAGAGTTCGGGGAGAAGAGTTGGGAGGGAGATAGTGAGAGGGGAGGAGACGTGAGGGAGAATAGAGAGAGGGGAAGGAAGGTGAGGGAGATGGTAGAGAAGAGGGGAAGGAGAATGTGGGGAGGAAGAGAGGAGGGGAAAGGAGAGTGAGGGAGGATAGAGAGAGGGGGGGAGAAGTACGGGAGATAGAGAGAGGGGAGGAGAGTTCGTGAGGGAGGGATAGAGAGAGGGGAATGAGAGTGAGGGAGGTAGAGACGCAAGGGGAGAAAAAGATAGTGAGGGACGATTAGAGAAAGGGGGGGTGAGACGGTGAGGGAGATAGGAGAGAGGGGAGAAGACGTGAGGGGGAGGGTTCGGATTAGAGACGAGGGGAGGTGAGATTGAGGGAGATAGAGAGAGGGGAGGGAGTTGCAGGGAAGGATAGAGAGAGGGGAGGAGAAAGTGAGGGAGATAGAGAGAGGGGAAGAAGAAGTGAGGGAGGTGATAGAGAGAGGGGAAAAAGAAGAGTGAAGGGAGAGATTAGAGAGAGGGAGGAGTAGTGAGGGGAGGATAGAGAGAGGGGGAGGAGAGTAAGGGCGGTTTTTGAGAGAGGGGAAGGAGAGTTGAGGGAGATAGAGAGAGGGGAGGAAGAGTGAGGGTGAGTAGAGAGAGGGGAGCGGAGAAGAGTGAGGGAAAGATAGAGAGAAGGGGAGGGAAGAATGAGGGGAGGGTAGGAGGAGTGAGGAGGAAGAGTGTGGGAGGAATCTAGAGAGAGGGGAAGGAGAAACAAGAGTGAGGGAGAAAATGAGAGAGGGGAGAAGATAGAAAAAGGTGATGGGAGATTTATTAGAGTAGTGGGGAGGGGAGTAAAGAAGTTGAGGGAGATAGAGAGAGGGGAGGAGATGTGAAGGGATGATGTAGAGAGGACAGGGGAGCGAGAGTTTAAGGGAGATTAGAGAGAGGGGGAGGAAGGGAGAGGAGACTGCATCGTGAGGGAGGGGGGGATAGAGAGAGGGGGAGTAAATCGAGGTGAGGGAGAATTAGAGAAGAGGGGAGAGAATAATAAAAAGAGTAAAAAAAGAGTGAGGGAGATAGTAGAGAAGAGGGTGGACTGGAGATGTGAGGGAAGATTGAGAGAGGGGGAGGGGAAGCGGTCTAGGAGGGGAGGGGGCACTGAGGGTGGTATATTGGTACGAGGGGGAGAGGTAAGGTGAGATTAGATTAGAGAGAGGGGGGAGAACAGGGGGGAGGGGGTTGAGAGAGTGAGGTAGCTGTATTTTTTAGAGAGAGGGGAGGAGAGTGAGGGTGGATAGAGAGAGGGGAGGAGAGTGGGGAGATAGAGAGAGGGAGAGAAGGTGAGGGGGAGTGAGAGTGAGGGAGAAGGTGAGGGGAGATAGAGAGTGGGGAGGAGGAGAGTGAGGGAGATAGAGAGAGGGGAAGAGAGAGTGAGGGTGATTAGAGACGAGGGGAGGAGAGTGAGGGAGATAGAGAAGGGGAGGAGAGGTGAGGGAAGATTAGAGGAGGGGAGATTGAGTGAGGGAGATAGAGAGAGGGGGAGAAGAAGAGTGAGGGAGGGTGATAGAGAGAGGGGAGGAGGAGTTGAGGACGGAGGGATAGATGGAGGGGAAGGAGAAGTGAGAGTGGTGAGGGAAGGATTGAGAGGTGAGGGAGAAGAGTGAGGGGAGGTAGAGAGAGCGGGAGGAGGAGAGTGAGGGAGCGGATAGTGAGAGGGGAAGAGCAAGAGGTGTGGAGATAGAGAGAGAGGGGTGGGAGAGTGGGGAGATAGAGAAGGAGGGGAGGAGAGTTGAGGGAGATAGAGAGAGGGGTAGGAGAGTGAGGGAGATAGAGAGAGGGGGAGGAAGATGTGAGGGAGATAGAGGAAGATGGGGAGGGAGATGGTGATGGGAAGATAGAGAGATGGGGAGAGAGAGGTGAAGGGAGATAGAGAGAGGGGAGGAGAGTGAGGGAGATAGAGAGAGGGGAGGGAGAGTGAGGGAGAGGATAGAGAGAGGGGAGGAATAGAAGTGAGGGAGATAGAGAGAGGGGGTGTGAGAGTGAGGAGATAGAGAGAGGGGAGGAGAGTTTTATGGAGATAGAGAGAGGGAGGGGAAAGAGGTGTGGGAGGATAGAGAGAGGGGAGGGGTGAGGGAGATAGAGAGAGGGGAGGAGAGTGAGGGAGATAGAGAGAGGGGAGAAGAGTGAGGGAGAACAGATCTGAACTGAACATCTTCTCCTGAATCCATTAGCTGTTTGTTCCCGTGCATCACTCTGGCCTGACGCCAAAGCTCTGGCTGTAAAAGATGTATTTTCTCTCTCTCTCTCCCTCACACTCACTCGCTCACTCCTGCTCACTCCAAATCTCTCTCTCTGTTTCTCGGTCTCCGACTGACGTCATTCTTCCTTCCTCTATTGATCTTTTGTTCTCCGCTATGCCCCTCTGCTCCTCTCTCTGTGTTCAGCTCTCTTACTCCCCCTGTTTCTTTCACAGTCTCTGTGTCAAAGCAGCAGCGAGAGCCAGAGATAGTTACTCCAGGAGGGACCAGCGGAGCAGTCTGGGTACAGTAGAGAAGATTATGGTGCAGAAGAGCTGGAGGAGGCTGAGAGGAGCAGAGCAGAGTTGAAAAGAATAGAGCTCAAGTATGAAAGTAATGTGGAGTAGAGTACATTACTGTAGAGTAAACTAGAACAGTTTGATATAGTAAAACTAATTGAGTGGTGTGGAGTACTGTAGAGAAGAGTATAGAGTATGAAAGTAATGTGGAGTAGAGTACATTACTGTATAGTAAACTAGAACAGTTTGATATGGTAAAACTAATTGAGTGGTATAGAGTACTGTAGAGAAGAGTATAGAGTATGAAAGTAATGTGGAGTAGAGTACAATACTGTATAGTAAACTAGAACAGTTTGATATAGTAAAACTAATTGAGTGGTGTGGAGTACTGTAGAGAAGAGTATAGAGTATGAAAGTAATGTGGAGTAGAGTACATTACTGTATAGTAAACTAGAACAGTTTGATACAGTAAAACTAATTGAGTGGTATGGAGTACTGTAGAGAAGAGTATAGAGTATGAAAGTAATGTGGAGTAGAGTACATTACTGTAGAGTAAACTAGAACAGTTTGATATAGTAAAACTAATTGAGTGTGTGGAGTACTGTAGAGAAGAGTATAGAGTATGAAAGTAATGTGGAGTAGAGTACATTACTGTATAGTAAACTAGAACAGTTTGATATGGTAAAACTAATTGAGTGGTATAGAGTACTGTAGAGAAGAGTATAGAGTATGAAAGTAATGTGGAGTAGAGTACAATACTGTATAGTAAACTAGAACAGTTTGATATGGTAAAACTAATTGAGTGGTGTGGAGTACTGTAGAGAAGAGTATAGAGTATGAAAGTAATGTGGAGTAGAGTACAATACTGTATAGTAAACTAGAACAGTTTGATATGGTAAAACTAATTGAGTGTGTGGAGTACTGTAGAGAGAAGAGTATAGAGTATGAAAGTAATGTGGAGTAGAGTACATTACTGTATAGTAAACTAGAACAGTTTGATATGGTAAAACTAATTGAGTGGTATGGAGTACTGTAGAGAAGAGTATAGAGTATGAAAGTAATGTGGAGTAGAGTACAATACTGTAGAGTAAACTAGAACAGTTTGATATGGTAAAACTAATTGAGTGGTATGGAGTACTGTAGAGAAGTATAGAGTATGAAAGTAATGTGGAGTAGAGTACATTACTGTATAGTAAACTAGAACAGTTTGATATGGTAAAACTAATTGAGTGGTGTGGAGTACTGTAGAGAAGAGTATAGAGTATGAAAGTAATGTGGAGTAGAGTACATTACTGTATAGTAAACTAGAACAGTTTGATATGGTAAAACTAATTGAGTGGTATGGAGTACTGTAGAGAAGAGTATAGAGTATGAAAGTAATGTGGAGTAGAGTACAATACTGTAGAGTAAACTAGAACAGTTTGATATGGTAAAACTAATTGAGTGGTATAGAGTACTGTAGAGAAGAGTATAGAGTATGAAAGTAATGTGGAGTAGAGTACAATACTGTATAGTAAACTAGAACAGTTTGATATGGTAAAACTAATTGAGTGGTATGGAGTACTGTAGAGAAGAGTATAGAGTATGAAAGTAATGTGCAGTAGAGTACATTACTGTAGAGTAAACTAGAACAGTTTGAAATGGTAAAACTAATTGAGTGGTATGGAGTACTGTAGAGAAGAGTATAGAGTATGAAAGTAATGTGGAGTAGAGTACAATACTGTAGAGTAAACTAGAACAGTTTGAAATGGTAAAACTAATTGAGAGGTGTGGAGTACTGTAGAGAAGAGTATAGAGAATGAAAGTAATGTGGAGTAGAGTACAATACTGTAGAGTAAACTAGAACAGTTTGATATGGTAAAACTAATTGAGTGGTATAGAGTACTGTAGAGAAGAGTATAGAGTATGAAAGTAATGTGGAGTAGAGTACATTACTGTAGAGTAAACTAGAACAGTTTGAAATGGTAAAACTAATTGAGTGGTATGGAGTACTGTAGAGAAGAGTATAGAGTATGAAAGTAATGTGGAGTAGAGTACAATACTGTATAGTAAACTAGAACAGTTTGATATGGTAAAACTAATTGAGTGGTGTGGAGTACTGTAGAGAAGAGTATAGAGTATGAAAGTAATGTAGGGTAGAGTACAATACTGTATAGTAAACTAGAACAGTTTGATATAGTAAAACTAATTGAGTGGTATGGAGTACTGTAGAGAAGAGTATAGAGTATGAAAGTAATGTGGAGTAGAGTACAATACTGTATAGTAAACTAGAACAGTTTGATATGGTAAAACTAATTGAGTGGTGTGGAGTACTGTAGAGAAGAGTATAGAGTATGAAAGTAATGTGGAGTAGAGTACATTACTGTATAGTAAACTAGAACAGTTTGAAATGGTAAAACTAATTGAGTGGTATGGAGTACTGTAGAGAAGAGTATAGAGTATGAAAGTAATGTGGAGTAGAGTACAATACTGTAGAGTAAACTAGAACAGTTTGATATGGTAAAACTAATTGAGTGGTGTGGAGTACTGTAGAGAAGAGTATAGAGTATGAAAGTAATGTGGGGTAGAGTACAATACTGTATAGTAAACTAGAACAGTTTGATATGGTAAAACTAATTGAGTGGTATGGAGTACTGTAGAGAAGAGTATAGAGTATGAAAGTAATGTGGAGTAGAGTACAATACTGTATAGTAAACTAGAACAGTTTGAAATGGTAAAACTAATTGAGTGGTATGGAGTACTGTAGAGAAGAGTATAGAGTATGAAAGTAATGTGGAGTAGAGTACAATACTGTAGAGTAAACTAGAACAGTTTGATATGGTAAAACTAATTGAGTGGTGTGGAGTACTGTAGAGAAGAGTATAGAGTATGAAAGTAATGTGGGGTAGAGTACAATACTGTATAGTAAACTAGAACAGTTTGATATGGTAAAACTAATTGAGTGGTATGGAGTACTGTAGAGAAGAGTATAGAGTATGAAAGTAATGTGGAGTAGAGTACAATACTGTAGAGTAAACTAGAACAGTTTGATATGGTAAAACTAATTGAGTGGTATGGAGTACTGTAGAGAAGAGTATAGAGTATGAACGTAATGTGGGTAGAGTACAATACTGTAAGAAACTAGAACCGTTTGATATGGTAAAACTAATTGAGTGGTATGGAGTACTGTAGAGAAGAGTATAGAGTATGAAAGTAATGTGGAGTAGAGTACAATACTGTATAGTAAACTAGAACAGTTTGATATGGTAAAACTAATTGAGAGGTGTGGAGTACTGTAGAGAAGAGTATAGAGTATGAAAGTAATGTGGAGTAGAGTACAATACTGTAGAGTAAACTAGAACAGTTTGATATGGTAAAACTAATTGAGTGGTGTGGAGTACTGTAGAGAAGAGTATAGAGTATGAAAGTAATGTAGGGTAGAGTACAATACTGTATAGTAAACTAGAACAGTTTGATATGGTAAAACTAATTGAGTGGTGTGGAGTACTGTAGAGAAGAGTAAGAGTATGAAAGTAATGTGGAGTAGAGTACAATACTGTAGAGTAAACTAGAACAGTTTGATATGGTAAAACTAATTGAGTGGTGTGGAGTACTGTAGAGAAGAGTATAGAGTATGAAAGTAATGTGGGGTAGAGTACAATACTGTATAGTAAACTAGAACAGTTTGATATGGTAAAACTAATTGAGTGGTATGGAGTACTGTAGAGAAGAGTATAGAGTATGAAAGTAATGTGGAGTAGAGTACATTACTGTAGAGTAAACTAGAACAGTTTGATATAGTAAAACTAATTGAGTGGTGTGGAGTACTGTAGAGAAGAGTATAGAGTATGAAAGTAATGTGGAGTAAGTACATTACTGTAGAGTAAACTAGAACAGTTTGATATGTAAAACTAATTGAGTGGTGTGGAGTACTGTAGAGAAGAGTATAGAGTATGAAAGTAATGTGGAGTAGAGTACATTACTGTATAGTAAACTAGACAGTTTGATATGGTAAAACTAATTGAGTGGTAGGGAGTACTGTAGAGAAGAGTATAGAGTATGAAAGTAATGTGGAGTAGAGTACAATACTGTAATAGTAAACTAGAACAGTTGATATGGTAAAACTAATTGAGTGGTGTGGAGTACTGTAGAGAAGAGTATAGAGTATGAAAGTATGTGGAGTAGAGTACATTACTGTATAGTAAACTAGAACAGTTTGATATGGTAAAACTAATTGAGTGGTATGGAGGTACTGTAGAGAAGAGTATAGAGTATGAAAGTAATGTGGAGTAGAGTACATTACTGTAGAGTAAACTAGAACAGTTTGATATGGTAAAACTAATTGAGTGGTATGGAGTACTGTAGAGAAGAGTATAGAGTATGAAGTAATGTGGAGTAGAGTACATTACTGTATAGTAAACTTGAACAGTTTGATATGGTAAAACTAATTGAGTGGTTGGAGTACTGTAGAGAAGAGTATAGAGTATGAAAGTAATGTGGAGTAGAGTACATTACTGTATAGTAAACTAGAACAGTTTGATATGGTAAAACTAATTGAGTGGTATGGAGTACTGTAGAGAAGAGTATAGAGTATGAAAGTAATGTGGAGTAGAGTACAATACTGTATAGTAAACTAGAACAGTTTGATATGGTAAAACTAATTGAGGTGGTATAGGAGTACTGTAGAGAAGAGTATAGAGTATGAAAGTAATGTGGAGTAGAGTACATTACTGTATAGTAAACTAGAACAGTTTGATATGGTAAACTAATTGAGTGGTATGGAGTACTGTAGAGAAGAGTATAGAGTATGAAAGTAATGTGCAGTAGAGTACATTACTGTAGAGTAAACTAGAACAGTTTGAAATGGTAAAACTAATTGAGTGGTATGGAGTACTGTAGAGAAGAGTATAGAGTATGAAAGTAATGTGGAGTAGAGTACAATACTGTAGAGTAAACTAGAACAGTTTGATATAGTAAAACTAATTGAGTGGTGTGGAGTACTGTAGAGAAGAGTATAGAGAATGAAAGTAATGTGGAGTAGAGTACATTACTGTATAGTAAACTAGAACAGTTTGATATGGTAAAACTAATTGAGTGGTATAGAGTACTGTAGAGAAGAGTATAGAGTATGAAAGTAATGTGGAGTAGAGTACATTACTGTAGAGTAAACTAGAACAGTTTGATATAGTAAAACTAATTGAGTGGTGTGGAGTACTGTAGAGAAGAGTATAGAGTATGAAAGTAATGTGGAGTAGAGTACAATACTGTATAGTAAACTAGAACAGTTTGATATGGTAAAACTAATTGAGTGGTGTGGAGTACTGTAGAGAAGAGTATAGAGTATGAAAGTAATGTGGAGTAGAGTACAATACTGTATAGTAAACTAGAACAGTTTGATATAGTAAAACTAATTGAGTGGTATGGAGTACTGTAGAGAAGAGTATAGAGTATGAAAGTAATGTGGAGTAGAGTACAATACTGTATAGTAAACTAGAACAGTTTGATATGGTAAAACTAATTGAGTGGTGTGGAGTACTGTAGAGAAGAGTATAGAGTATGAAAGTAATGTGGAGTAGAGTACATTACTGTATAGTAAACTAGAACAGTTTGAAATGGTAAAACTAATTGAGTGGTATGGAGTACTGTAGAGAAGAGTATAGAGTATGAAAGTAATGTGGAGTAGAGTACAATACTGTAGAGTAAACTAGAACAGTTTGATATGGTAAAACTAATTGAGTGGTGTGGAGTACTGTAGAGAAGAGTATAGAGTATGAAAGTAATGTGGGGTAGAGTACAATACTGTATAGTAAACTAGAACAGTTTGATATGGTAAAACTAATTGAGTGGTATGGAGTACTGTAGAGAAGAGTATAGAGTATGAAAGTAATGTGGAGTAGAGTACAATACTGTATAGTAAACTAGAACAGTTTGAAATGGTAAAACTAATTGAGTGGTATGGAGTACTGTAGAGAAGAGTATAGAGTATGAAAGTAATGTGGAGTAGAGTACAATACTGTAGAGTAAACTAGAACAGTTTGATATGGTAAAACTAATTGAGTGGTGTGGAGTACTGTAGAGAAGAGTATAGAGTATGAAAGTAATGTGGGGTAGAGTACAATACTGTATAGTAAACTAGAACAGTTTGATATGGTAAAACTAATTGAGTGGTATGGAGTACTGTAGAGAAGAGTATAGAGTATGAAAGTAATGTGGAGTAGAGTACAATACTGTAGAGTAAACTAGAACAGTTTGATATGGTAAAACTAATTGAGTGGTATGGAGTACTGTAGAGAAGAGTATAGAGTATGAACGTAATGTGGGGTAGAGTACAATACTGTAGAGTAAACTAGAACCGTTTGATATGGTAAAACTAATTGAGTGGTATGGAGTACTGTAGAGAAGAGTATAGAGTATGAAAGTAATGTGGAGTAGAGTACAATACTGTATAGTAAACTAGAACAGTTTGATATGGTAAAACTAATTGAGAGGTGTGGAGTACTGTAGAGAAGAGTATAGAGTATGAAAGTAATGTGGAGTAGAGTACAATACTGTAGAGTAAACTAGAACAGTTTGATATGGTAAAACTAATTGAGTGGTGTGGAGTACTGTAGAGAAGAGTATAGAGTATGAAAGTAATGTAGGGTAGAGTACAATACTGTATAGTAAACTAGAACAGTTTGATATGGTAAAACTAATTGAGTGGTGTGGAGTACTGTAGAGAAGAGTATAGAGTATGAAAGTAATGTGGAGTAGAGTACAATACTGTAGAGTAAACTAGAACAGTTTGATATGGTAAAACTAATTGAGTGGTGTGGAGTACTGTAGAGAAGAGTATAGAGTATGAAAGTAATGTGGGGTAGAGTACAATACTGTATAGTAAACTAGAACAGTTTGATATGGTAAAACTAATTGAGTGGTATGGAGTACTGTAGAGAAGAGTATAGAGTATGAAAGTAATGTGGAGTAGAGTACAATACTGTAGATTAAACTAGAACAGTTTGATATGGTAAAACTAATTGAGTGGTATGGAGTACTGTAGAGAAGAGTATAGAGTATGAAAGTAATGTGGGGTAGAGTACAATACTGTAGAGTAAACTAGAACCGTTTGATATGGTAAAACTAATTGAGTGGTATGGAGTACTGTAGAGAAGAGTATAGAGTATGAAAGTAATGTGGAGTAGAGTACAATACTGTATAGTAAACTAGAACAGTTTGATATAGTAAAACTAATTGAGTGGTGTGGAGTACTGTAGAGAAGAGTATAGAGTATGAAAGTAATGTGCAGTAGAGTACAATACTGTATAGTAAACTAGAACAGTTTGATATAGTAAAACTAATTGAGTGGTATGGAGTACTGTAGAGAAGAGTATAGAGTATGAAAGTAATGTGGAGTAGAGTACATTACTGTATAGTAAACTAGAACAGTTTGATATGGTAAAACTAATTGAGTGGTGTGGAGTACTGTAGAGAAGAGTATAGAGTATGAAAGTAATGTGCAGTAGAGTACAATACTGTAGAGTAAACTAGAACAGTTTGATATGGTAAAACTAATTGAGTGGTATGGAGTACTGTAGAGAAGAGTATAGAGTATGAAAGTAATGTGGGGTAGAGTACAATACTGTATAGTAAACTAGAACAGTTTGATATGGTAAAACTAATTGAGTGGTGTGGAGTACTGTAGAGAAGAATATAGAGTATGAAAGTAATGTGGGGTAGAGTACAATACTGTAGAGTAAACTAGAACAGTTTGATATGGTAAAACTAATTGAGTGGTGTGGAGTACTGTAGAGAAGAGTATAGAGTATGAAAGTAATGTGGAGTAGAGTACAATACTGTATAGTAAACTAGAACAGTTTGATATGGTAAAACTAATTGAGTGGTATGGAGTACTGTAGAGAAGAGTATAGAGTATGAAAGTAATGTGGAGTAGAGTACAATACTGTAGAGTAAACTAGAACAGTTTGATATGGTAAAACTAATTGAGTGGTGTGGAGTACTGTAGAGAAGAGTATAGAGTATGAAAGTAATGTGGGGTAGAGTACATTACTGTATAGTAAACTAGAACAGTTTGATATGGTAAAACTAATTGAGTGGTATGGAGTACTGTAGAGAAGAGTATAGAGTATGAAAGTAATGTGCAGTAGAGTACAATACTGTATAGTAAACTAGAACAGTTTGATATGGTAAAACTAATTGAGTGGTATGGAGTACTGTAGAGAAGAGTATAGAGTATGAAAGTAATGTGGGGTAGAGTACAATACTGTATAGTAAACTAGAACAGTTTGATATGGTAAAACTAATTGAGTGGTATGGAGTACTGTAGAGAAGAGTATAGAGTATGAAAGTAATGTGCAGTAGAGTACAATACTGTAGAGTAAACTAGAACAGTTTGATATGGTAAAACTAATTGAGTGGTATGGAGTACTGTAGAGAAGAGTATAGAGTATGAAAGTAATGTGGTGTAGAGTACAATACTGTATAGTAAACTAGAACAGTTTGATATGGTAAAACTAATTGAGAGGTGTGGAGTACTGTAGAGAAGAGTATAGAGTATGAAAGTAATGTGGAGTAGAGTACAATACTGTAGAGTAAACTAGAACAGTTTGATATGGTAAAACTAATTGAGTGGTATGGAGTACTGTAGAGAAGAGTATAGAGTATGAAAGTAATGTGGAGTAGAGTACAATACTGTAGAGTAAACTAGAACAGTTTGAAATGGTAAAACTAATTGAGTGGTGTGGAGTACTGTAGAGAAGAGTATAGAGTATGAAAGTAATGTGGAGTAGAGTACAATACTGTATAGTAAACTAGAACAGTTTGATATGGTAAAACTAATTGAGTGGTGTGGAGTACTGTAGAGAAGAGTATAGAGTATGAAAGTAATGTGGAGTAGAGTACAATACTGTAGAGTAAACTAGAACAGTTTGATATGGTAAAACTAATTGAGTGGTATGGAGTACTGTACAGAAGAGTATAGAGTATGAAAGTAATGTGGAGTAGAGTACAATACTGTAGAGTAAACTAGAACAGTTTGATACAGTAAAACTAATTGAGAGGTGTGGAGTACTGTAGAGAAGAGTATAGAGTATGAAAGTAATGTGGAGTAGAGTACAATACTGTATAGTAAACTAGAACAGTTTGATATGGTAAAACTAATTGAGTGGTGTGGAGTACTGTAGAGAAGAGTATAGAGTATGAAAGTAATGTGGAGTAGAGTACAATACTGTAGAGTAAACTAGAACAGTTTGATATAGTAAAACTAATTGAGTGGTGTGGAGTACTGTAGAGAAGAGTATAGAGTATGAAAGTAATGTGGAGTAGAGTACATTACTGTATAGTAAACTAGAACAGTTTGATATGGTAAAACTAATTGAGTGGTATAGAGTACTGTAGAGAAGAGTATAGAGTATGAAAGTAATGTGGAGTAGAGTACATTACTGTATAGTAAACTAGAACAGTTTGATATGGTAAAACTAATTGAGAGGTGTGGAGTACTGTAGAGAAGAGTATAGAGTATGAAAGTAATGTGGAGTAGAGTACAATACTGTATAGTAAACTAGAACAGTTTGATATGGTAAAACTAATTGAGTGGTGTGGAGTACTGTAGAGAAGAGTATAGAGTATGAAAGTAATGTGGAGTAGAGTACAATACTGTAGAGTAAACTAGAACAGTTTGATATGGTAAAACTAATTGAGTGGTGTGGAGTACTGTAGAGAAGAGTATAGAGTATGAAAGTAATGTGGAGTAGAGTACATTACTGTAGAGTAAGTATAGTACTCTGGAGATGGATAGAGGATAGTTGAGTACAGCAGAGTAAAATAGAGAATAATAGAGTGCAGTAGAGAAGAGTAGAGAGGAATAGAGTAGAGTTCAGTCTTAGAAGTTGGTTCATATATGATCTTCTGAGACGACTCCTGAACACGACTATGTGAGGAGATATGACTACATGGTGCTCTCTGACCTTCACTCAGTGCTGAGTGTGGATCACTGCTGCTCTGATTATCTGAATGTTCACACAGTTTTTGAAATCTGCAGGTCATCAGGTCGCTTACACGTCCCCTGTCCTCCTGTGACCTGCCCCATGTTTTACAAGCTTGTCTCCATGGTGATGTTGACCTTAACGACCCAGCACGCACACACAGACACTTTAACTAAAATCAAGCGAGGAATCTTAAGCAGCAGGTGCGGGAGGTGTAACACACACTCCTCCGGAGGAAGAGCTGATAATGAAAACAGACAGACGCTCCAGGCCGCCACTCGTCACCAAACAGAGTGAGTGACAGCTGCTGCCGGTCACCGCGGCAACAGGTCAGCGGTTCGACATCAGCGAGTGTTGTAGGGGAACTAAATGAGTTGATAGACGATAGATAATCAAATAATAAACGTAGATTTCTGTATAAAGAACTGAAAGTGGCTGTGCACACTGCAGTACGAGGCAGTTCAGTAGAGGAACGGCAGAGTCCAGCGTGGAGCTCATGGTCTGGATAGAAGCTGTTTTAAATAATTAAGATGTAAACAGAGTCGTTCAGAGCGGGTTTGGTGTGAACGTCTCTGTTCTAGAGAAGCTTACTGAGTCAGAACTGTACACAGTGGTGGTGAATGGAACCAGACGTCCACCTCTAGAAGTTCCCTCACAGACAGTTAAACAAACAAACAAACACACTTATTAATTCTGAGACGCGGCAACTGCAGAAACTCTTCATCTCTAAAAGCCACTCAGTGCAGAAGGTGCAGGCGTTTCCATGGTGACGCAGATGGCCTCTGTGTGTCAGCTGAGGACGAATTCGGTCAGATCTGTCTCTATAATCATCCTCATCTTCATCATCACCGCCGTCTTCATCACTACCATCATCCTCATCTTCACCATTACCGCCGTCTTCTTTATCACTGCCAACATCATCGTCATTACCATTATCATTACCGTCCTCATCATCACCATAATCATCCTAATCTTCATCATTACCGTCATCATCTTCATCATTATCATAGTCATCATCGTCCTCATCATCACCATAATTAATCTTATCTTCATCATTACCGTCGTCTTAATCACTACCATCATTCTCATCTTCATCATTACCGCCGTCTTCTTTATCACTGCCAACATCATCATCATTATCCTCATCATCATTACCATTATCATTACCGGCACCATCTTCATCACTACCATAATCATCATCATCCTCATCATCACCATAATCATCCTAATCTTCATCATTATCATAGTCATCATCGTCCTCATCATCACCATAATTATCCTAATCTTCATCATTACCACCACCATACTCATCTTCATCATTGCCGTCATCATCATCCTAATCTTCGTCATTACCGCCATCATCATCCTCATCATCATTAACATTATCATTTCCGTCATCATCATCATTACCATCATTTTTATCTTCATTATTACCAACATCATCATCATCATCATCCTAATCTTCATCATTTAAGCTACCATCCTCATTATCGCTGCCATCATCATCCTCATCTTTACTATTACCATCGTCCTCATCTTTATCATTACCAACATAATTATCATTATCCTCATCATCACCATTATCATCCTCATCTTCTTCATCATTACCGCAATCATTGTCCTCATCTTCATCACTATCATCATTATCGTCACCATCATCATCTTCATCATTTCCATTATAATTATTCCTATCATCTTTATCATTACCGCCATTATCATCCCCTCCATCATTACCATGCTTATAACAGTCTTTATCAACATAATTCACATCATCCTCATCCTCATAACCGTCTTCATCATCTTCATTTAATTTTCATCATTCTCAGCTTCATCATTACCATCATTACCCTCAACTTTATAATTACCACCATCATCCTCATCTTCATCCTTACCAACATCTTCCTCATCTTCATCACTACCATCATTACCCTCAACTTTATATTTACCACCATCATCCTCATCTTCATCATTACCAACATCCTCCTCATCTTCATCATTACCATCATTACCCTCAACTTTATATTTACCACCATCATCCCCATCGTCATTACCAACATCCTCCTCATCTTCATCACTACCATCATTACCCTTAACTTTATATTTACCACCATCATCCCCATCGTCATTACCAACATCCCCCTCATCTTCATCATTACCATCATTACCCTCAACTTTATAATTACCACCATCATCCTCATCTTCATCCTTACCAACATCTTCCTCATCTTCATCACTACCATCATTACCCTCAACTTTATAATTACCACCATCATCCTCATCTTCATCCTTACCAACATCTTCCTCATCTTCATCATTACCATCATTACCCTCAACTTTATATTTACCACCATCATCCTCATCATCAAT
>CM038702.1:65059735-65079735 GCA_021613375.1 Megaleporinus macrocephalus | reverse complement strand
GATTCTACTTATACTACACACCACCACCACATCAGTGTCACTGCAGTGCTGAGAACGTTCTGCTTCCCTAAGAGTACCTGCTCCATCACCAGATCACTTCATAGCCGAGCCGAGCCGAGTCGAGCCGAGCCGAGCCAAGCCAGCCTGTCTTTCGGATTCTGTCTTTGTCTCGGCAGCTCTGTCTCTGAGTCCCCTTTGTTGACTCTGGATTCGGACCCCAGTGCCGCCGGGTTACTACCCAGAGCGTAAGGAGTCGTTAAAGGAAGCGTTAGTGCTCGGTGGAGGTGATGGGTGCTCGTGAGCTCCACAGCTGTTTCTCATTACAGTGAAATGAATTAGACGCACCATAAAGGTGAACAGATTACTCCAGTTACGCTGTTGGCACACAGCCAGAGACCCCGGGAGCGAGCGCTTGTGTGTGATTGCCCCGTCATTAGCGGCGTAATCGTCTCAGGTTCTCTCTGGCGCACACGTTTGATTTGCGCAGCCAGTGGCTCTTCCTTTCATTTTCACTTTCTGTCTGTTCTGTTCTTCCAGATCGGAGGGGCTTCCTCTCGGAGAGCTTTATTCACAACGCGGAGGCCGTTAATAACAAACAGAGGCCGTTAATAACAAACAGAGGCCGTTAATAACAAACAGAGGCCATTAATAACAAACGGAGGCCGTTAATAACAAACGGAGGCCGTTAATAACAAACGGAGGCCATTAATAACAAACGGAGGCCAATAATAACAAACGGAGGCCATTAATAACAAACGGAGGCCAATAATAACAAACGGAGGCCGTTAATAACAAACGGAGGCCATTAATAACAAACGGAGGCCATTAATAACAAACGGAGGCCAATAATAACAAACGGAGGCCGTTAATAACAAACGGAGGCCGTTAATAACAAACGGAGGCCAATAATAACAAACGGAGGCCAATAGAGCAGCAGCGCAGCGGTGCGGACATGCGGGGGGGATGATTTACTGCACTGGCATCCAACTCTAATTACCTGGGGGCAACCGGGCAGGTGGTCTTCTGCAAGAAAGTGGTGGCAGGGCTGAAAACAATGTAGTTGGGGTAAAAAGCCTATATAGTTTATTATTATTAATAATAATAAAAAAAATAAATGAATAAATGAATTAAAATAATAATAATAATAATAATAATAATAATAATAATAATAATAATAATAATGATGGTTATAGTAGTTGTAGGTGTACATAAGAAAACATGAGCGTTTCAGGTTTGGAGATGCAACAATCTAGAACATTCTTGCTGTTTAGTTCTAGCTAACACTGTCAGCTGAGGTAATATATTAACTGAGATGTAATGTTTGACTGGTAGTGTATCTAAAACGTTTGACTGGTAGTGTATCTAAAACGTTTGTCTGGTAGTGTATCTAAAACGTTTGACTGGTAGTGTATCTAAAACGTTTGGCTGGTAGTGTATCTAAAACGTTTGACTGGTAGTGTATCTAAAACGTTTGACTGGTAGTGTATCTAAATCGTTTGACTGGTAGTGTATCTAAAACGTTTGTCTGGTAGTGTATCTAAAACGTTTGACTGGTAGTGTATCTAAAACGTTTGGCTGGTAGTGTATCTAAAACGTTTGACTGGTAGTGTATCTAAAACGTTTGACTGGTAGTGTATCTAAAACGTTTGGCTGGTAGTGTATCTAAAACGTTTGACTGGCAGTGTATCTAAAACGTTTGACTGGTAGTGTATCTAAAACGTTTGACTGGTAGTGTATCTAAAACGTTTGACTGGTAGTGTATCTAAAACGTTTGTCTGGTAGTGTATCTAAAACGTTTGTCTGGTAGTGTATCTAAAACGTTTGACTGGTAGTGTATCTAAAACGTTTGACTGGTAGTGTATCTAAAACGTTTGACTGGTAGTGTATCTAAAACGTTTGGCTGGTAGTGTATCTAAAACGTTTGACTGGTAGTGTATCTAAAACGTTTGACTGGTAGTGTATCTAAAACGTTTGGCTGGTAGTGTATCTAAAACGTTTGACTGGTAGTGTATCTAAAACGTTTGACTGGTAGTGTATCTAAAACGTTTGACTGGTAGTGTATCTAAAACGTTTGTCTGGTAGTGTATCTAAAACGTTTGTCTGGTAGTGTATCTAAAACGTTTGACTGGTAGTGTATCTAAAACGTTTGACTGGTAGTGATCTAAAACGTTTGACTGGTAGTGTATCTAAAACGTTTGACTGGTAGTGTATCTAAAACGTTTGACTGGTAGTGTATCTAAAACGTTTGGCTGGTAGTGTATCTAAAACGTTTGACTGGTAGTGTACTAAAATGTTTGACTGGTAGTGTATCTAAAACGTTTGACTGGTAGTGTATCTAAAACGTTTGACTGGTAGTGTACTAAAACGTTTGGCTGGTAGTGTATCTAAAACGTTTGACTGGTAGTGTATCTAAAACGTTTGACTGGTAGTGTATCTAAAACGTTTGACTGGTAGTGTATCTAAAACGTTTGACTGGTAGTGTATCTAAAACGTTTGGCTGGTAGTGTATCTAAAACGTTTGGCTGGTAGTGTATCTAAAACGTTTGGCTGGTAGTGTACTAAAACGTTTGGCTGGTAGTGTATCTAAAACGTTTGACTGGTAGTGTATCTAAAACGTTTGGCTGGTAGTGTACTAAAACGTTTGTCTGGTAGTGTATCTAAAACGTTTGACTGGTAGTGTATCTAAAACATTTGGCTGGTAGTGTACTAAAACGTTTGTCTGGTAGTGTATCTAAAACGTTTGACTGGTAGTGTATCTAAAACGTTTGGCTGGTAGTGTATCTAAAACGTTTGACTGGTAGTGTATCTAAAACGTTTGACTGGTAGTGTACTAAAACGTTTGACTGGTAGTGTACTAAAACGTTTGGCTGGTAGTGTATCTAAAACGTTTGACTGGTAGTGTATCTAAAACGTTTGACTGGTAGTGTATCTAAAATGTTTGACTGGTAGTGTATCTAAAACGTTTGACTGGTAGTGTACTAAAATGTTTGACTGGTAGTGTATCTAAAACGTTTGACTGGTAGTGTATCTAAAACGTTTGACTGGTAGTGTATCTAAAACGTTTGACTGGTAGTGTACTAAAACGTTTGGCTGGTAGTGTATCTAAAACGTTTGACTGGTAGTGTATCTAAAACGTTTGACTGGTAGTGTATCTAAAACGTTTGGCTGGTAGTGTATCTAAAACGTTTGGCTGGTAGTGTATCTAAAACGTTTGACTGGTAGTGTATCTAAAACGTTTGACTGGTAGTGTATCTAAAACGTTTGGCTGGTAGTGTACTAAAACGTTTGTCTGGTAGTGTATCTAAAACGTTTGACTGGTAGTGTATCTAAAACATTTGGCTGGTAGTGTACTAAAACGTTTGTCTGGTAGTGTATCTAAAACGTTTGACTGGTAGTGTATCTAAAACGTTTGGCTGGTAGTGTATCTAAAACGTTTGACTGGTAGTGTATCTAAAACGTTTGACTGGTAGTGTACTAAAACGTTTGACTGGTAGTGTACTAAAACGTTTGGCTGGTAGTGTATCTAAAACGTTTGACTGGTAGTGTATCTAAAACGTTTGACTGGTAGTGTATCTAAAATGTTTGACTGGTAGTGTATCTAAAACGTTTGACAGGTAGTGTACTAAAACGTTTGGCTGGTAGTGTATCTAAAACGTTTGACTGGTAGTGTATCTAAAACGTTTGACTGGTAGTGTATCTAAAACGTTTGACTGGTAGTGTATCTAAAACGTTTGACTGGTAGTGTATCTAAAATGTTTGACTGGTAGTGTATCTAAAACGTTTGACTGGTAGTGTACTAAAACGTTTGGCTGGTAGTGTATCTAAAACGTTTGACTGGTAGTGTATCTAAAACGTTTGACTGGTAGTGTATCTAAAACGTTTGGCTGGTAGTGTATCTAAAACGTTTGGCTGGTAGTGTATCTAAAACGTTTGACTGGTAGTGTATCTAAAACGTTTGACTGGTAGTGTATCTAAAACGTTTGACTGGTAGTGTATCTAAAATGTTTGACTGGTAGTGTATCTAAAACGTTTGACTGGTAGTGTACTAAAACGTTTGGCTGGTAGTGTATCTAAAACGTTTGACTGGTAGTGTATCTAAAACGTTTGACTGGTAGTGTATCTAAAACGTTTGGCTGGTAGTGTATCTAAAACGTTTGGCTGGTAGTGTATCTAAAACGTTTGGCTGGTAGTGTATCTAAAACGTTTGACTGGTAGTGTATCTAAAACGTTTGGCTGGTAGTGTATCTAAAACGTTTGGCTGGTAGTGTATCTAAAACGTTTGGCTGGTAGTGTATCTAAAACGTTTGACTGGTAGTGTATCTAAAACGTTTGACTGGTAGTGTATCTAAAACGTTTGGCTGGTAGTGTATCTAAAACGTTTGGCTGGTAGTGTATCTAAAACGTTTGGCTGGTAGTGTATCTAAAACGTTTGGCTGGTAGTGTATATTGGAATATAAATGTTGTAATTCTTAGTTTAGACTGTATGATATACTGCTTTGTATAAAGGAATGATTCCAGTGGGAGGAAAGAAGATAAAATAGATATAAATGATCTTCCTCAGGGGTCCGAGCGTAGCGCGAACCCTGCCAGCCCACACTACACGCTTCTCACAGGCAGTGGACGACATGAGCTCTCCTTAAATTGGAGAGAAGTCTCTAATGATTTACGCCTGTACACAAAAATACCAACGTGTTTACAAACTCGGTATGAGATCAGATCTGCGGTGCGAGCGTTTACTCCTGCCAACACCCGTGTTTCTGTCCTTCCTCGTGGGTTTATTACACTTGGCGCTTCGCAGAGGCAACTATTGGACCTCTTTATGTTTGCTTACTTCGAGTCATTTGATCACGGAGTGATCTCTCACAGCTAATTGTGCCTCAGAAATTAATGCCTCTATTTCTTTTAAGAGGCTTTTGACAGACGTTTAAAGGGCCTCGAGGGGAAGCCAGCGGAAATCTATACAGAGAGACGAACGCTGAGAAGATCAGAACAGAGAGACGGGAATCTATACAGAGAGACGAACGCTGAGAAGATCAGAACAGAGAGACGGGAATCTATACAGAGAGACGAACACTGAGAAGATCAGAACAGAGAGACGGGAATCTATACAGAGAGACGAACGCTGAGAAGATCAGAACAGAGAGACGGGAATCTATACAGAGAGACGAACGCTGAGAAGATCAGAACAGAGAGACGGGAATCTATACAGAGAGACGAACGCTGAGAAGATCAGAACAGAGAGACGGGAATCTATACAGAGAGACGAACGCTGAGAAGATCAGAACAGAGGGACAGGAATCTACACAGCTCCTACCTCATCACCTATCACCAACCAGCTCCTACCTCATCACCTATCA
Organism: Megaleporinus macrocephalus; assembly: GCA_021613375.1. Taxonomy (NCBI): domain Eukaryota; kingdom Metazoa; phylum Chordata; class Actinopteri; order Characiformes; family Anostomidae; genus Megaleporinus; species Megaleporinus macrocephalus. The sequence goes on along the minus strand of CM038702.1, from coordinate 65,074,378 downwards.
CCAACCAGCTCCTACCTCATCACCTATCACCAACCAGCTCCTACCTCCTCACCTATCACCAACCAGCTCCTACCTCATCACCTATCACCAACCAGCTCCTACCTCCTCACCTATCACCAACCAGCTCCTACCTCCTCACCTATCACCAACCAGCTCCTACCTCCTCACCTATCACCAACCAGCTCCTACCTCATCACCTATCACCAACCAGCTCCTACCTCATCACCTATCACCAACCAGCTCCTACCTCATCACCTATCACCAACCAGCTCCTACCTCCTCACCTATCACCAACCAGCTCCTACCTCATCACCTATCACCAACCAGCTCCTACCTCCTCACCTATCACCAACCAGCTCCTACCTCATCACCTATCACCAACCAGCTCCTACCTCCTCACCTATCACCAATCAGCTCCTACCTCCTCACCTATCACCAACCAGCTCCTACCTCATCACCTATCACCAACCAGCTCCTACCTCATCACCTATCACCAACCAGCTCCTACCTCATCACCTATCACACCAGCTATCACCAACCAGCTCCTACCTCATCACCTATCACCAACCAGCTCCTAGCTCCTCACCTATCACAAACCAGCTCCTACCTCATCACCTATCACCAACCAGCTCCTACCTCATCACCTATCACCAACCAGCTCCTACCTCATCACCTATCACCAACCAGCTCCTACCTCCTCACCTATCACCAACCAGCTCCTACCTCCTCACCTATCACCAACCAGCTCCTACCTCATCACCTATCACATCACCTATCACCAACCAGCTCCTACCTCCTCACCTATCACCAACCAGCTCCTACCTCCTCACCTATCACCAACCAGCTCCTACCTCCTCACCTATCACCAACCAGCTCCTACCTCATGACCTATCACCAACCAGCTCCTACCTCATCACCTATCACATCAGCTATCACCAACCAGCTCCTACCTCATCACCTATCACCAACCAGCTCCTAGCTCCTCACCTATCACCAACCAGCTCCTACCTCATCACCTATCACCAACCAGCTCCTACCTCATCACCTATCACCAACCAGCTCCTACCTCATCACCTATCACCAACCAGCTCCTACCTCCTCACCTATCACCAACCAGCTCCTACCTCCTCACCTATCACCAACCAGCTCCTACCTCCTGACCTATCACCAACCAGCTCCTACCTCATCACCTATCACCAACCAGCTCCTAGCTCCTCACCTATCACCAACCAGCTCCTACCTCATCACCTATCACCAACCAGCTCCTACCTCATCACCTATCACCAACCAGCTCCTACCTCATCACCTATCACCAACCAGCTCCTACCTCATCACCTATCACCAACCAGCTCCTACCTCATCACCTATCACCAACCAGCTCCTACCTCCTCACCTATCACCAACCAGCTCCTACCTCCTCACCTATCACCAACCAGCTCCTACCTCATCACCTATCACCAACCAGCTCCTACCTCATCACCTATCACCAACCAGCTCCTACCTCATCACCTATCACCAACCAGCTCCTACCTCCTCACCTATCACCAACCAGCTCCTACCTCCTCACCTATCACCAACCAGCTCCTACCTCCTGACCTATCACCAACCAGCTCCTACCTCATCACCTATCACCAACCAGCTCCTACCTCATCACCTATCACCAACCAGCTCCTACCTCATCACCTATCACCAACCAGCTCCTACCTCCTCACCTATCACCAACCAGCTCCTACCTCCTCACCTATCACCAACCAGCTCCTACCTCATCACCTATCACCAACCAGCTCCTACCTCATCACCTATCACCAACCAGCTCCTACCTCATCACCTATCACCAACCAGCTCCTACCTCCTCACCTATCACCAACCAGCTCCTAGCTCCTCACCTATCACCAACCAGCTCCTACCTCCTCACCTATCACCAACCAGCTCCTACCTCATCACCTATCACCAACCAGCTCCTACCTCATCACCTATCACCAACCAGCTCCTACCTCATCACCTATCACATCAGCTATCACCAACCAGCTCCTACCTCATCACCTATCACCAACCAGCTCCTAGCTCCTCACCTATCACCAACCAGCTCCTACCTCATCACCTATCACCAACCAGCTCCTACCTCATCACCTATCACCAACCAGCTCCTACCTCATCACCTATCACCAACCAGCTCCTACCTCATCACCTATCACCAACCAGCTCCTACCTCCTCACCTATCACCAACCAGCTCCTACCTCCTCACCTATCACCAACCAGCTCCTACCTCATCACCTATCACATCAGCTATCACCAACCAGCTCCTACCTCCTCACCTATCACCAACCAGCTCCTACCTCCTCACCTATCACCAACCAGCTCCTACCTCCTCACCTATCACCAACCAGCTCCTACCTCATCACCTATCACCAACCAGCTCCTACCTCATCACCTATCACATCAGCTATCACCAACCAGCTCCTACCTCATCACCTATCACCAACCAGCTCCTAGCTCCTCACCTATCACCAACCAGCTCCTACCTCATCACCTATCACCAACCAGCTCCTACCTCATCACCTATCACCAACCAGCTCCTACCTCATCACCTATCACCAACCAGCTCCTACCTCATCACCTATCACCAACCAGCTCCTACCTCATCACCTATCACCAACCAGCTCCTACCTCATCACCTATCACCAACCAGCTCCTACCTCCTCACCTATCACCAACCAGCTCCTACCTCATCACCTATCACCAACCAGCTCCTACCTCCTCACCTATCACCAACCAGCTCCTACCTCATCACCTATCACCAACCAGCTCCTACCTCATCACCTATCACCAACCAGCTCCTACCTCATCACCTATCACCAACCAGCTCCTACCTCCTCACCTATCACCAACCAGCTCCTACCTCATCACCTATCACCAACCAGCTCCTACCTCATCACCTATCACCAACCAGCTCCTACCTCATCACCTATCACCAACCAGCTCCTACCTCATCACCTATCACCAACCAGCTCCTACCTCATCACCTATCACCAACCAGCTCCTACCTCCTGACCTATCACCAACCAGCTCCTACCTCATCACCTATCACCAACCAGCTCCTACCTCCTGACCTATCACCAACCAGCTCCTACCTCATCACCTATCACCAACCAGCTCCTACCTCATCACCTATTACCAACCAGCTCCTACCTCATCACCTATCACCAACCAGCTCCTACCTCATCACCTATCACCAACCAGCTCCTACCTCCTCACCTATCACCAACCAGCTCCTACCTCATCACCTATCACCAACCAGCTCCTACCTCCTCACCTATCACCAACCAGCTCCTACCTCATCACCTATCACCAACCAGCTCCTACCTCCTGACCTATCACCAACCAGCTCCTACCTCCTGACCTATCACCATCCAGCTCTCCTGTTCATCTGTGCCAACTGCAACACATTAATTACATCACTGTGCCATACAGATGTACCAGCATTGAGATAGGATGGGACTGTTTCAGCTCACGCCCACTTTACATAAAGACTCAGTCAGAGACTGCCTCAGTCAGAGACTGCCTCAGTCATAGACTGCCTCTACCTGTGCAGCTTCTAAAGCTTTGCTATCCAAACTTCAAACAGAGACTCTTTTCTTTGGAGTTTAGTTTATTAAACTATAAATACTGTTTGACCAGAGGAGGACGGGTCTCCTCTTGTGAGTTTTGGTTCCTTCCAAGGTTTCTTCCTCACTTTCGTTGCCTCTGGTTTGCTCACAGGGGGGGTGTATATGTTGTCTGTTTTCAAAACTTCTGTAAAGCTGCTTTGGGACAACATGGTTGTACAAAGCGCTACACAAATAAACTTGCATTGAATTGAACTGAATTGAATGTCTACTGTGTCCTGCTGCTGCTCTGGAGAGCCAACCAGCGGCATCACCAGATACGAAACAGAAATATAAACTACAGAGAGCTTCAAAGCAGCCTGACTAGATTAATGCATGTCTGAAGATTATAACTCAAATCTAGTGGAAGTGGGTCGAGTAATAAGGAAGTTATACTCAATTGAATCCTCAGAACTCATCACGTCTCAGTACACGGGTATGTCTTCCCTAAAGGCCAGCGATGTGATCCACGTCATGCTTTCCTCCAGACCTGTTTGGTTTCCTCACAGGTTTTTAAAGTCGGGTTCTTAAAGCTGCCAACTGTACAGCATTCCCTACTACCTCAGTTTTCTTCATGACGTCATCAGTGATTAGTTGACGCTGGCTGAACTTTAAATTACACAACTAGCTGAGCACTAGTTCGATGCTCCAGTTGGGTAAGCACCCAACACTGTACCAGTAAGAGCCCATGGGCACGACTTTTAAGACCATCTTCATCGTCCTCTGTAGGACCAAAGGACCAAATTTAAGCCACAAGACCGTCAGCCAAACGTCATAAACATGAACATACTGTCGCTGCGTTCATTACAACTGCTGTTCTTTATATCCTGTAAACATTTCATGATACAAGAACAAATATAGATGACCCAGAGTCACTTGGACCAATGGAAATGCTCTGAATACTCCAAAAAAAAAAATTTAATTAAAAAAAAAAAAAAAAAAACCCCAAATATATATATATAAAAATATATATAAAACTTTTTAGGACAGAACAAAAACCTACTTTACTTTCAATGTAAGTCAATAGAACCGGATTTTTTCTATTATATATAAACTCGCTCCTCCATGTTGAGGAGCTGCTTTGTGCACTGGTGGGCCGTCACGCTGGAACAGGAAGGGGCCGTCCCCAAACTGTCCCCACAAAGATGGGAGCATGAAATTGTCCAGAATCTCTTAGTCTTAAACAGCTGAAGCATTAAATTGCTTTTATTGGAACTAAGGGTCCGAGCTCACCTCCTGAAGAACAACCCCACACCATAATCCCCCCCTCTACCAATATATATATAAAGTTGTTCTTCAGTATGGTTTACTCTGCCACTGTTAAGTATTCCTCTGTTGCTTTCGTAATTATGATTCACACCATTAAGGCCACTGAAAGCTGAGAGTGAGAGTTCAGAGAGTGTGTAAGAGAAAACAGAGCTTTAATATTCAACACACAAACCACCCAAAGTCACTTTGGTCTGGACCATACGCAACACCTCAAACACACACCCAGCCATGACTAGCTCTCTCTCTCTCTCTCTCTGTAAAGGGTTTAGGGTGAGTCAGCTCCTCCTCGGAGGTGTGTGTGATGAGTGAATGGAGTGTGTATCAGTCCTGCAGCTCTATTCTCTTCACTAATCTCTGCAGTAAAACACAGTTTGAGCTGTTCAATTAAAAACACTCAGAACTGGTCAAAACCCCATCACGTCCCAATCCCACTGTACAGTGACTTCACTCCCGCATACCAGGATCTCTCAAAGAGGGTAACTTCACAGGACAGAGCAAAACCCGGAGCAAGTCCATTGGTCCAACCACCATAAACCATTCACCAGAAGATCAAAGTCCATGGTCATATGAAGCACTCTATTTTTCAAATGTTTATTATAATAAAACTTATAAGATGTAAACAGAGTCATTCAGAGTGGCTTGGCGTGACACACTCTGTTCTAGATAAACTGTTCTGAACTGTTCACAGTGGTGGTTAATGGAACCAGACGTCTATCTCACCTCACAGATATATATATATATATATATATATATATATATATATATATATATATATATATATATATATATATGTGTGTGTGTGTGTGTGTGCGTTTCCAAATAGTATCTTGTGTTCCAGTTTGAACAAAGTTCCAAAGTTCCAGATTTCTATTGGTCCAACCACCATAAAAAAATAACCAGAATTTAAACACATGGTCAAAGTGCACTGGCCTTTATTTATTATTATAAATATTTATTAATATTTCTGGTCATATTAAGCGCTACATTTTCCAAAAGTATATCTTAATTAAATAATTAAGATGTAAACAGAGTCATTCAGAGTGGTTCAGACTCTTTTACAGTGGTGGTGAATGGAACCAGACGTCCACCTCTTAAAGCTCCCATGCGGAGAGTTAATACAGTACATAGTTTTATAGTTTTGAATACGCTGCCTGAGACACTGTATTATGATAGTTCTGACAATGTTTTTGGCCTAAACTGTCATTTAAAAATCAGTCATGGTAGAGGGATACATGCAGGGTGCTCTAAGGCCAAACAGTCCCCCAAAGAAAAATATTTCTATAAGCTGATAGTTTAAAAGTCTTTATCTGATCAATAAGTGTGTGTTTACCAGTAAGAACAGCAGATCTGATTAGAACAGATGTAAATAATCATATATACAATACAAAGTAACATGAATATCTTATTGTGAGAGAAGATCAGATCTTGAGCTCCAGTTTAAAGAACAAAGTTAGGTTCCAGATTTCTCCTGGACGCCCCAGACATTGTATGAATGTATTCAGTTCCTTCAGCAGTAATCTTGATTTAGCTTAATGAAGTACTGAGCAGTCAAAGCAGGTATTAGATGAGAACTGATAATAATACTGGGTTGTTTATAGAAGGAGAAGCTTGGAAAGGGTTAAATAAACACACTGACGTATGGAAAAGCTCTACTTACTCTATTAATACTGTAAGATATTTAAATTATATATATAAACAGCTTTTTAAATATAAAACGCCCCCAAGTATCTAAAACTTTATGCTGTACTGTATGTATATAGTGGGGTTAACAGTGATTAAAATGTCTATATTTATGTTGTAGACATGGAGACGTCTGGTTACCATCACCACCACTGTAAACAACATCTGAACCATTTCACACCAAACCCACTCTGTATCTCTCTGCTCCGTCCATGTGTCTCCAGTGTGTATGAATCAAGCTTATATAACAGTGGAGGGTGTAGTGATGCATGATGATGATTGGTTGGAGGGGACCTGCTCCAGTGAATGACCCCACCAGTGACACCTGGGCTGACCACAGTGCACCAGCAAATGGGAAATATACTGTTAATCAATATTAACCATTAATACGAACTTTTTAACGTTTTAAATTAATGAGCTATAAATATTCTACACACTTCTGTCCCTCTCTGAACAAACGGACCAGCAGCTCCATCCATCCCTTCATCTCTCGCTCTTCTTTATACTCTCCTCTCTCATTTTCTCTTTCTATCTTTTTTGCCATATTCATTTTAATTTTCCACCTCTCTTTCTCTCATTTCATCTCTCTTCTTCCTTTCTCTTAAATTCTCTCACTCACACTCATTTTCCTTTCCTATTCTCTTATATTCTCTTCATCTTTCCTGCCTCATTTACTCTCTTTCTTTGCCTGTACTCTAGCTCTTGTCTTTTTTCTCTGCTCTCCTTCTTTTCTCTCACCATTTCCTGTCTCTGCCCGGTATAGTCCTCTCTGTGGTGGGTCTATGGCTATTAGTAACAGGAGACGTTTCATTAATACAGGCTGAATGTGTCCCTATGCACAGTGATAGAGAGAGAGAGAGAGAGAGAGAGAGAGAGAGAGAGAGAGAGAGAGAGAGAGAGAGAGACTGGAGACTAGTGTAGACAGTGTAGAGATAGACAGAGAAGGACTAAAGACAGAGAGATATTGTAGAGACAGAGAGGCTGTAGACTGAGCATGTAGAGACAGAGAAAAAGAGAGACAGAGAGAGACTAGAAACAGAGAGGGTATTGTAGAGACAGAGAGAGACTAGAAACAGAGAGGGGTATTGTAGAGACAGAGAGAGACTAGAAACAGAGAGGGTATTGTAGAGACAGAGAGAGACTAGAAACAGAGAGGGTATTGTAGAGACAGAGAGAGACTAGAAACAGAGAGGGGTATTGTAGAGACAGAGAGAGACTAGAAACAGAGAGGGGTATTGTAGAGACAGAGAGAGACTAGAAACAGAGAGGGGTATTGTAGAGACAGAGAGAGACTAGAAACAGAGAGGGGTATTGTAGAGACAGAGAGAGACTAGAAACAGAGAGGGGTATTGTAGAGACAGAGAGAGACTAGAAACAGAGAGGGTATTGTAGAGACAGAGAGAGACTAGAAACAGAGAGGGTATTGTAGAGACAGAGAGAAACTAGAAACAGAGAGGGGTATTGTAGAGACAGAGAGAGACTAGAAACAGAGAGGGATATTGTAGAGACAGAGAGAAACTAGAAACAGAGAGGGTATTGTAGAGACAGAGAGAGACTAGAAACAGAGAGGGTATTGTAGAGACAGAGAGAGACTAGAAACAGAGAGGGTATTGTAGAGACAGAGAGACTAGAAACAGAGAGGGTATTGTAGAGACAGAGAGAGACTAGAAACAGAGAGGATATTGTAGAGACAGAGAGAGACTAGAAACAGAGAGGGTATTGTAGAGACAGAGAGAAACTAGAAACAGAGAGGGGTATTGTAGAGACAGAGAGAGACTAGAAACAGAGAGGGGTATTGTAGAGACAGAGAGAGACTAGAAACAGAGAGGGGTATTGTAGAGACAGAGAGAGACTAGAAACAGAGAGGGTATTGTAGAGACAGAGAGAAACTAGAAACAGAGAGGGTATTGTAGAGACAGAGAGAGACTAGAAACAGAGAGGGTATTGTAGAGACAGAGAGAGACTAGAAACAGAGAGGGGTATTGTAGAGACAGAGAGAGACTAGAAACAGAGAGGGTATTGTAGAGACAGAGAGAGACTAGAAACAGAGAGGGTATTGTAGAGACAGAGAGAGACTAGAAACAGAGAGGGTATTGTAGAGACAGAGAGAGACTAGAAACAGAGAGGGTATTGTAGAGACAGAGAGAGACTAGAAACAGAGAGGGTATTGTAGAGACAGAGAGAGACTAGAAACAGAGAGGGTATTGTAGAGACAGAGAGAGACTAGAAACAGAGAGGGTATTGTAGAGACAGAGAGAGACTAGAAACAGAGAGGATATTGTAGAGACAGAGAGAGACTAGAAACAGAGAGGGTATTGTAGAGACAGAGAGAAACTAGAAACAGAGAGGGGTATTGTAGAGACAGAGAGAGACTAGAAACAGAGAGGGTATTGTAGAGACAGAGAGAGACTAGAAACAGAGAGGGGTATTGTAGAGACAGAGAGAGACTAGAAACAGAGAGGGTATTGTAGAGACAGAGAGAGACTAGAAACAGAGAGGGTATTGTAGAGACAGAGAGAGACTAGAAACAGAGAGGGATATTGTAGAGACAGAGAGAGACTAGAAACAGAGAGGGTATTGTAGAGACAGAGAGAGACTAGAAACAGAGAGGGGTATTGTAGAGACAGAGAGAGACTAGAAACAGAGAGGGTATTGTAGAGACAGAGAGAGACTAGAAACAGAGGGGGATATTGTATAGACAGAGAGAAACTAGAAACAGAGAGGATATTGTAGAGACAGAGAGAAACTAGAAACAGAGAGGGTATTGTAGAGACAGAGAGACTAGAAACAGAGGGGGTATTGTAGAGACAGAGAGAGACTAGAAACAGAGAGGGATATTGTATAGACAGAGAGAAACTAGAAACAGAGAGGATATTGTAGAGACAGAGAGAAACTAGAAACAGAGAGGGTATTGTAGAGACAGAGAGAGACTAGAAACAGAGAGGGGTATTGTAGAGACAGAGAGACTAGAAACAGAGGGGGTATTGTAGAGACAGAGAGAGACTAGAAACAGAGAGGGTATTGTAGAGACAGAGAGAGACTAGAAACAGAGAGGGGTATTGTAGAGACAGAGAGAGACTAGAAACAGAGAGGGTATTGTAGAGACAGAGAGAAACTAGAAACAGAGAGGGTATTGTAGAGACAGAGAGAGACTAGAAACAGAGAGGGTATTGTAGAGACAGAGAGAGACTAGAAACAGAGAGGGGTATTGTAGAGACAGAGAGAGACTAGAAACAGAGAGGGTATTGTAGAGACAGAGAGAGACTAGAAACAGAGAGGGGTATTGTAGAGACAGAGAGAGACTAGAAACAGAGAGGGATATTGTAGAGACAGAGAGAGACTAGAAACAGAGAGGGTATTGTAGAGACAGAGAGAGACTAGAAACAGAGAGGGTATTGTATAGACAGAGAGAAACTAGAAACAGAGAGGGTATTGTAGAGACAGAGAGAAACTAGAAACAGAGAGGGGTATTGTAGAGACAGAGAGAGACTAGAAACAGAGAGGGATATTGTAGAGACAGAGAGAGACTAGAAACAGAGAGGGTATTGTAGAGACAGAGAGAGACTAGAAACAGAGAGGGTATTGTAGAGACAGAGAGAGACTAGAAACAGAGAGGGGTATTGTAGAGACAGAGAGAGACTAGAAACAGAGAGGGATATTGTAGAGACAGAGAGAGACTAGAAACAGAGAGGGTATTGTAGAGACAGAGAGAGACTAGAAACAGAGAGGGTATTGTAGAGACAGAGAGAGACTAGAAACAGAGAGGGATATTGTAGAGACAGAGAGAGACTAGAAACAGAGAGGGTATTGTAGAGACAGAGAGAGACTAGAAACAGAGAGGGTATTGTAGAGACAGAGAGAAACTAGAAACAGAGAGGGGTATTGTAGAGACAGAGAGAGACTAGAAACAGAGAGGGGTATTGTAGAGACAGAGAGAAACTAGAAACAGAGAGGGGTATTGTAGAGACAGAGAGAGACTAGAAACAGAGAGGGATATTGTAGAGACAGAGAGAGACTAGAAACAGAGGGGGTATTGTAGAGACAGAGAGAGACTAGAAACAGAGAGGGTATTGTAGAGACAGAGAGAGACTAGAAACAGAGAGGGTATTGTAGAGACAGAGAGAGACTAGAAACAGAGAGGGGTATTGTAGAGACAGAGAGAGACTAGAAACAGAGAGGGTATTGTAGAGACAGAGAGAGACTAGAAACAGAGAGGGTATTGTAGAGACAGAGAGAAACTAGAAACAGAGAGGGTATTGTAGAGACAGAGAGAGACTAGAAACAGAGAGGGATATTGTAGAGACAGAGAGAAACTAGAAACAGAGAGGGTATTGTAGAGACAGAGAGAGACTAGAAACAGAGAGGGTATTGTAGAGACAGAGAGAGACTAGAAACAGAGAGGGTATTGTAGAGACAGAGAGAAACTAGAAACAGAGAGGGTATTGAAGAGACAGAGAGAAACTAGAAACAGAGAGGGTATTGTAGAGACAGAGAGAAACTAGAAACAGAGAGGGATATTGTAGAGACAGAGAGAGACTAGAAACAGAGGGGGTATTGTAGAGACAGAGAGAGACTAGAGAGATAGAGGGAGAGGCTGTAGAGACAGAGTGACTGAACAGAGAGACTGTAGAGAGATAAAATGTAAAAAAGAAAGGGGAGATATTGTAGAGACATAGAGAGACTGTAGAGTGACAGACTGTAGAGACTGAGATAGAGAGAGTCCGAGAGAGACTGTAGAAACAGAGAGAGATATTGTAGAGACAGAGAGAGATTAGAGAGATAGAAGGAGCTGCTGTAGAGTGACAGACTGTAGAGACTGAGATAGAGAGAGTCAGAGAGAGACTGTAGAAACAGAGAGAGATTTTGTAGAGACAGAGAGAGACTAGAGATATAGAGGGAGAGACAGTAAAGACATAGTGACTGTAAATAGTGTAGAGACAGAGCGAGACTGTAGAGTGACAGACTGTAGAGACAGAGAGAGACTGTAGAGTGACATACTGTAGAGACAGAGAGAGACTGTAAAGAGACATACTATAAAGAGAGAGGGAGAGAGTATAGAGAAAGAGAGACAATGGAGAGACTGGTGGAGTGACTGTAGAGAGGCAGACTGTACAGACAGGGAGAAACTAGAGAGACAACAGAGAGACACTGTAGACTGTAGTGAGAGAGGGAGAGACTGCAGAGAGAGACAAAAAGAGACTGTACAGACAGATAGAGACTATAGAGAGATAAACGGAGAAACTGTAGAGAGAGACACTATAGACTCTCGCAACTCTTTCCAGTATGTCTGATTTCTCTCCCTCATTTTTTAGTGTCTCTCTCCCCTCTCTCTTGAGTCTCTTTCTCCAGTCTCACTCCTTCGACAGTCTCTCTCTAGTCTCTTTGTCCTTCTCCAAATCGTCTCTCTCTCTCTACAGTCTCTCTCTACTTCTCTGCAACATCTTTGTCTCTCGCTCTTTAGTTTCTCCCTCTAGCCTCTTTCCTTTTACAATATCTCTCCCGTCTCTCTCTCCCTCTCTACAGTCTCTCTCTACTTCTCTGCAACATCTTTGTCTCTCGCTCTTTAGTTTCTCTCTCTAGTCTCTTTGTCCCTCCAGTCTCTCTCCTTTTACAATATCTCTCCTGTCTCTCTCTCACTCTCTACAGTCTCCCTCTCTCTACTTCTCTGCAACCTGTTTCTCTGTCTCTCCATCTAGTCTTTCTCCCTCCAGTCTCTCCCATTTTACCATATCTCTTCCGTCTCACTCTCTACAGTCTCTCTCTCTCTACTTCTCTGCAACCTCTTTCTCTGTCTCTCACACTAGTCTCTTTCTCCCTCCAGTCTCTCTACTTTTACCATATCTCTCCTGTCTCTCTCTCCCTCTCTACACTCTCTCTTTCTACTTCTCTGCAACCTCTTTCTCTGTCTCTCACACTAGTCTCTTTCTCCCTCCAGTCTCTCTCCTTTTACAATATCTCTCTCGTCTCTCTCTCCCTCTCTACAGTCTCCCTCTCTCTACTTCTCTGCAACCTGTTTCTCTGTCTCTCGCTCTAGTCTCTTTCTCCCTCCAATCTCTCTCCTTTTACCATATCTCTCTGGTCTCTCTCTCCCTCTCTAGTCTCTCTCTCTCTACTTCTCTGCAACCTGTTTCTCTGTCTCTCCATCTAGTCTTTCTCCCTCCAGTCTCTCCCGTCTCTCTCTCACTCTCTACAGTCTCTCTCTCTACTTCTCTGCAACCTCTTTCTCTATCTCTCGCTCTAGTCTCTTTCTCCCTCCAGTCTCTCTCCTTTTACCCTATGTCTCCTGTCTCTCTCTCCCTCTCTACAGTCTCTCTTTCTACTTCTCTGCAACCTCTTTCTCCGTCTCTCGCTCTAGTCTCTTTCTCCCTCCAGTCTCTCTCCTTTTACAATATCTCCCCTGTCTCTCTCTCCCTCTCTTCAGTCTCTCTCTACTTCTCTGCAACCTCTTTCTCTGTCTCTCGCTCTTTAGTTTCTCCCTCTAGTCTCTTTCTCTCTCCCTCTGATCTCACACTGATCTTGTTTTTTCTTTATTTCTCTACACGCTCAAAATGACAGTAAACAAACTAATCACACGGATAAACACCAACATCTTTCAGCGTGAGCTCGTCTCACACCGACACACACACTCACACTCATATACACACTCGCTACACGCGCTGCAGGGAGAGAGCTCAACACCTCATCACAGAATAAAACAACGCTGTACGTCTCGCTGCTGTCGGGACGAAACCTGCAGTCGTGTTTACTGTTTTCTGACATGATGTGTACGTACCAGCTGGTCTCTACACCGTGTTCAAACTTTTTTAAATTTATTATAATTTTTTTTTAAACCTGTCATGTCTGGCAATTTTCAGAATTGGAATGGTGATCGGAATGCACTGATCTACCAAACATATCTGATTTTACAAGAACAGCTCTACAGGTTATCTATAGCCTATTCCTGTTGATGTTTGTATTTTTATTTCTTTCTTATTTAGCTATTTATGCCAGGCAATAAAGAAGGGCAAAAATATAAGAAAAACAAATAAATAAATAAATAAATAACCATACAAAGATAAATAGAATAGAAAAAATGAGTCAAAATAGATAAACATATTCACAAATCTATACATATGCATGTACAGGGGTTAGACAATGGAACTGAAACCCCTGTGGGAGGTTTCATGGCTAAATTGGACCACCCAGACTGTTGCATGTCCAGAGTGAAGCATGGGGGTGGATCAGTGATGGTTTGGGCTGCAATATCATGGCATTCCTTTGGACCAATACTTGTGCTAGATGGGCGTCACTGCCAAGGATTACCGAACCATTCTGGAGGACCATGTGCATCCAATGGTTCAAACATTGTATCCTGAAGGCGGTGACGTGTATCAGGATGACAGTGCACCAATACACACAGCAAGACTGGAGAAAGATGGTTTGATGAACATGAAAGTGAAGTTGAACATCTCCCATGGCCTGCACAGTCACCAGATCTAAATATTATTGAGCCACTTTGGGGTGTTTTGGAGGAGCGAGTCAGGAAACGTTTTCCTCCACCAGCATCACGTATTGACCTGGACACTGTCCTGCAAGAAGAACGGTTTAAAATCCCTCTGACCACTGAGCAGGACTTGTAGATGTCATTCCCAAGACCAACTGACGCTGTACTGGACGCAAAAGTAGACCCTACACCATACTAATCAATTATTGTGGTCTAAAACCAGGTGTTTCAGTTTCATTGTCCAACCCCTGTACATATACACCTACAAACAATTCTGCTATTTGCAGCAATGTGTGTATGTACCTCTGTCATAGAATGTACTCAATAATGAGGGCCAGAGCCGTATTCAAACTTAATGAAGAACAGAGACGATGTACGTGCACGTAGAGCGCATAAACCCACATACACAACAAAGATTTTCAACAAAGAATAAAGTTACAACCATTAAAAAGAAGTGCGGCTAAAGAACGGCTCTGTTTCCGGCTCGCTGTTCAGACCGAAGCACGTCCAGGAGCTGGTCCAGGTCTTTGAATGAAAGAGCCACACTGAAGCTCGTGTGCAGACGA
>CM038702.1:65017235-65057235 GCA_021613375.1 Megaleporinus macrocephalus | reverse complement strand
TCCATTATCAGTACTTTCTACTCCTTACATTTACACTCCATTATCAGTACTTTCTACTCCTTACATTTACACTCCATTATCAGTACTTTCTACTCCTTATATTTACACTCCATTATCAGTACTTTCTACTCCTTACATTTACACTCCATTATCAGTACTTTCTACTCCTTACATTTACAGTACATTATCAGTACTTTCTACTCCTTACATTTTAAACATAGTCCCGTTACTACTATTTCATTTCAGCTTGTTTTCATTCATGTACATTTACATTTCAGTAAAGATTATTGATAACATGTCTTTGAAGTTTGACTTCATTACAATACTTATAGTCAACTAGTCATCATATCTTCTGCTCCATGAAACACATGTTAATGTTCAGTAGTAACAGATATGCTTCTTTAATATATTTACATTGTACTAAACTACATTCATGTTTAATGGGTGTATATGAGCTGAAACAGGAAGCCTAGCGCATCCCAACTTTATCAACATTAACATTTTAATATAACATTATAGTCATTATGACTTTTAGAAGAATGGGGTTTTTGGGGAGGTGGGCTAGTGCACTATAGACCCCTGTGGTGCGGCCTAAGCTTTTGTCCTTAATGGTATTTTTTCTCTTACATTACTTTTACTTTTATACTTTAAGTAGTTCTGAAAGCAGTACTTTTACACTTTTACTGGAGTAAAAAGTATGAGTTGATACTTCAACTTCTACAAAAGTATTTTTAAACCCTAGTATCTACACTTCTACCTGAGTAATGAACATGAGTAGTAGTAGTAGTCTACTACGACCATCTTCTGACTGAAATTTGGTGTAGATGGATGACAGTAGCCACACCAGGGGTCACTTCTGTCACTACGGCTCACCAAAACTGGACAACAGAAGATGGACAAACGTTGCCTGGTCTGATGAGCCTTGATTTGTGATAGTGGGGTCAGAATTTGGTGTGAACAACATGAAAGTATGGATCTGTATCAATCCTCCTTTGTATCAGCACTTCAAGCTGGTGGTGTGATGACGTGGGGGTTTTCTTGCCCCATTGTGGGCCCCTAATACTAACTAGGTATTGTTGCTGACCATGTCCATCCCACAGTGAACCTTCTTCTGGTGGACACCTCCAACAGGATAACACACC
This sequence comes from Megaleporinus macrocephalus, assembly GCA_021613375.1. NCBI lineage: Eukaryota > Metazoa > Chordata > Actinopteri > Characiformes > Anostomidae > Megaleporinus > Megaleporinus macrocephalus. The sequence continues at coordinate 65,056,093 of CM038702.1, read as the reverse complement.
ATGCCAGAAAGCTCATCTCAAACTGGTTCCATGACAGCGAGGTCACCGTATTGGCCTCCACAATCACCAGAGCTCAATCACACCGTTGGGATGTGGTGGGACGAGAGTTTCCCATCATGGATGAGAAGCAACTGTGTGGGCCAAAATCTCTGAGGGATGTTTCCAGCACTCTATTGGGCAGTTCTGAAGTTCTAAAGTCTCCAACACGGTGCTACCATGGTGTACCTAATGATGGTGGCCGGTGAGTTTATGTAGTGATGCCCTAACATCTAACCTTTAGCGCTGAGGCTAAACCCAGACGTGGTGTTGAACCGCGCCAGAAAAACAAAGTGTGGTCGTTTTCAATTTCCGTTTAAACAAAGTACCATAAAACTTCCCAAAGAGCAAACAAGCCACGCTTAAAGTTTTAGCTTCCTAGCAAACTAATGTCCGCTGTAGGGCTTAGCCCGAGACCATTATGTGGACTTGCAAAGCCTGGACATCAAAAACGCTTCGAAAACGCTCCACCAGCATTTCCTTTCTTCTCAGTAAACACACAGCGTCCCAAAGCTATTTACTCATATAATAAGGTTCAATAACAGAGTCGCACAGGCTGCTACACATCCGGCAAGAAAGCTGTTCATTCAAGCAAACTCATTTATAAAAAAAATAAATAAATAAAAAAGCTTTATATCTTCTACACGCACAGCAGCACCAACGTGCACACAAAGACCTACGGACGCCAACTAACCCGGCAGTAAGTACAGCACAGGGAGGCAAAGCAAGTTCACCACTACAGTAACAGCAGCAGCATTCAACTCACCCCCCATACAGAATCCAACCCACCTGACCCCCATGATCTGAAGTCCAGCTCTACCATGCTTCACCAGGTAATCAATAAACTCAGGAAACTACAGAGTGGCCACTCTCCACTCATCATCAAAGGCTCATTCCTTGTAGTTCAACCAATGAAGAATCTCACCTGGACCCTGAACACCTGCTTCATAGCCAAGTACGTCCAGCAGTGTCTGTATCTTCTATGGAAGTTAAGGAAAGCTCATCTTCTACCCACCATCCTTTCCCTCCTTCTACAGGGACACCACAGACAGCATCCTGAGCAGCTGCCTGGGTGAAGAATTGAACTGACCACAACAACCTTCAACGAATAATGAGAACACCTGAAAAGATCACCGGGGTCTCTCTTTCCTCCACCACAGACACTCACACCACACACTGCATCTAAAAAGCCACCAGCATTGTAACCGACCCCCCTGACACCCCTCACACAAACTGTTCTCTCTTCTACCATCTGGAAGAAGATACTGGAGCATTCAGGCCCTCACAGCCAGACTGGACAGCAGCTTCTTTCCACAAGCCATCAGATGAGACACACTATATTCTTACTGGATGTGTAGGGTCATCCATAGGTTTCTACTGAGCTCTGTATTACTGTAGCTAAATAGTACTACACCCAAACCTAACTATAACCTTAATATCCTAAATATCACTAGACCTAAACTAAACCCAAATCTAACTTCAACCTCAATATCCTAAATATCACTAGACCTAAACTTAAACCCAACCCTAACCTTAACCTCAGTTTCCCACATAACACTACACCTACACCTAAACCCAACTCTAACCTCAGTATCCTACATAACACTACACCTAAACCCAACCCTAACCTTAACCTCAGTTTCCTACATAACACTACACCTAAACCCAACCCTAAGCCTAACCTTAGTATCCTATATAACACTACACCTACACCTAAACCCAACTCTAACCTCAGTTTCCTACATAACACTACACCTAAACCCAACTCTAACCTCAGTATCCTACATAACACTACACCTACACCCAACCCTAACTTTAACCTCAGTATCCTACATAACACTACACCTACACCCAACCCTAAGCCTAACCTTAGTATCCTATATAACACTACACCTAAACCCAACCCTAACCCTAACCTCAGTATCCTATATAACACTACACACCTACACCTAAACCCAACTCTAACCTCAGTATCCTACATAACACTACACCTAAACCCAACCCTAACCTTAACCTCAGTTTCCTACATAACACTACACCTAAACCCAACTCTAACCTCAGTATCCTACATAACACTACACCTACACCCAACCCTAACTTTAACCTCAGTATCCTACATAACACTACACCTACACCTAAACCCAACTCTAACCTCAGTATCCTACATAACACTACACCTAAACCCAACCCTAACTTTAACCTCAGTATCCTACATATCACTACACCTAAACCTAAACCCAACCCTAACTTTAACCTCAGTATCCTACATAACACTACACCTAAACCCAACCCTAACCCTAACCTCAGTATCCTATATAACACTACACCTAAACCCAACTCTGCCCTTAACCTCAGTATCCTATATAACACTACACCTACATCTAAACCCAACTCTAACCTCAGTATCCTATATAACACTACACCTACACCTAAACCCCAACTCTAACCTCAGTATCCTACATAACACTACACCTAAACCCAACCCTAACCTTAACCTCAGTTTCCTACATAACACTACACCTAAACCCAACCCTAACCTTAACCTCAGTTTCCTACATAACACTACACCTAAACCCAACCCTAACCTCAGTATCCTACATAACACTACACCTAAACCCAACCCTAACCCTAACCTCAGTATCCTACATAACACTACACCTAAACCCAACTCTAACCTCAGTATCCTACATAACACTACACCTAAACCCAACACTAACCCTAACCTCAGTATCCTATATAACACTACACCTACACCTAAACCCAACTCTAACCCTAACCTCAGTATCCTATATAACACTACACCTAAACCCAACCCTAACCCTAACCTCAGTATCCTATATAACACTACACCTAAACCCAACTCTGCCCTTAACCTCAGTATCCTATATAACACTACACCTACACCTAAACCCAACTCTAACCTCAGTATCCTACATATCACTACACCTAAACCTACACCCAACCCTAACTTTAACCTCAGTATCCTACATAACACTACACCTACACCTAAACCCAACTCTAACCTCAGTATCCTACATAACACTACACCTAAACCCAACCCTAACCTCAGTATCCTACATAACACTACACCTAAACCCAACCCTAACTCTAACCTCAGTATCCTACATAACACTACACCTAAACCCAACCCTAACTTTAACCTCAGTATCCTTCATAACACTACACCTAAACCCAACCCTAACCCTAACCTCAGTATCCTATATAACACTACACCTAAACCCAACCCTAACTTTAACCTCAGTATCCTACATAACACTACACCTACACCCAACCCTAATTTTAACCTCAGTATCCTACATAACACTACACCTAAACCCAACCCTAACCCTAACCTCAGTATCCTACATAACACTACACCTACACCCAACCCTAATTTTAACCTCAGTATCCTACATAACACTACACCTAAACCCAACCCTAACTCTAACCTCAGTATCTTACATAACACTACACCTAAACCCAACTCTAACCCTAACCTCAGTATCTTACATAACACTGTTAAAATAATAATTGGTTTAAACATATGCTCAGAGACAAATTAACATTAAAAAAAAAAACTTTTTTTATTATAATCTTTAGGGGTGCTGGGGCTCAATAAAACTAGGGCTAGCCATGCCTCTGCCAAACACATTAGCTGAACGTCTTTAATTGCAAATAAGATCACGGACACACAGTGACACTGGACTACAAGTGAGAGTAGCGTGAAGACCATCATCACTTCATTGGGAAGCTGAAGTTCTTCAACACAGGATTGGATCTCGCTCGTCCTCTAGTTTGTATCACAGTTACAGCTGCTTTTTGAGATTCGTTTGTGAAAAGGTTCTGTTTGCTGGAGTTCAGCTGCTCCATCAGCTCAGTTGTCCTCATGCCAAGCACAGCTTGACTTTTTGGGCAAAAAGCTCTTTATTTTCAAACAGGCACCTCAACACAGCATGAAGCAGCAAGGCAGTTTGATTTGCTGGCAAAACATCCTTCCCCCAAAATACAGCTGTCTCCAGTATGTGGGAAGAAAGTGAAGAGATGGTTGATGTTCCGAGACTCTGGAGTCTAAAGAGCATCAATAAAACCAGTGTCTTTACAAGTCTACCTCATTCCCGACTCCTCTGGTCACAGAGATCTGCTGTTTGGATCGGTTTTGTTTGGCCGGTTTGCCACTTGGTTTGTAGTTTGTCTTAGCGTGTTTGGTTGAAGAGCTCCGGCCTTTTCCACCAGAAGATCCTTTTCAGGAACTCAGATACTTCAAGGTGTGCTTCCACTCCAGTAAACTTTTCAGGAACCCAGGTAGTCTGAGGCATGTTCCCACCAGGAGAACCTTTTCAGGAACCTGGAGGTACATTTCCACTCTGGAAACCTCATGAGGATCTTTTAGGTGCATCTCCACTGTAAGGACCTTTACAGAAACCTGGGTATTGGGAAGCAAGTAGACCACCAGTAGAAACTGATCCAGAAATCTTTAGCTCCACAAACGTTTCCGGAATTCTTCAGCCTCTAAAAAGAGTCCAGAACTCTTTGGTTGTTCAAAAGGATCTAAATAACCTTAGATCTTAAAAAAGTTTACAAACACTTTTGAAAAAAGTACGTTCTTCAAAAGGTACGGGAACTTCTCAGCTCTTAAAAAGGTTCCAGAAACTCTGTAGCACTTTAATAGGTTCCAGAAATCATATGTTCCTTGAAGTTCCTGAAGCTCTTTAGTTCTTCAAAAGGTACAGGATGTCATCGGTTCCACAAAGGGTTCCAGAATCCTTTAGCTGCTCAAAGGACCCAGAAATCTTAGGATCCTCAAAATGTCCTGAAGCTCTTCAGTTCTTCAAAAGTTACAGGTACTTCTCAGCTCTTCAAAAGGTTCCAGAAACTCTGTAGCACTTTAATAGGTTCCAGAAATCATATGTTCCTTGAAGTTCCTGAAGCTCTTTAGTTCTTCAAAAGGTACAGGAAGTCATCGGTTCCTCAAAGGGTTCCAGAATCCTTTAGCTGCTCAAAGGACCCAGAAATCTTAGGATCCTCAAAATGTCCTGAAGCTCTTTAGTTCTTCAAAAGGTCCTGGAGCTCTTTAGATCTTCAAACTGTAGAGGAACTTCACAGCTTTTCAAAAGGTTCCAGAAACTCTTTAGTTCCAGAATGCTTCATCTACTCAAAGGGAACTGAAATCTTAGGTTCCTCAAAAGGTCCTGGAGCTCTTCAGTTGTTCAAAAGTTACAGGTACTTCTCAGCTCTTCAAAAGGTTCCAGAAACTCTTTAGCACTTGAATAGGTTCCAGAAATCTTAGGTTCCTTGAAAGGCCCCAAGCTCTTTAGTTCTTCAAAAGATACAGGAACTCATCAGATCCTCAAAAGGTTACAGAATTCTTTAGTTACTCAAAAGGGTCTAAAAATCTTAGGTTACCAAAAAGGTCCTGGAGCTCTTTAGTTCTTCAAAAGGTACAGGAACTTCTCAGCTCCTCAAAATGTTCCAGAATACTTTAGCTACTCAAAGGGACCTGAAGTCTTAGGTTCCTCAAAAGGTCCTGGAGCTCTTCAGGTCTTCAAATGGTACAGGAACTTCTCAGCTCTTCAAAAGGTTCCAGAAACTCTTTAGCACTTGAATAGGTTCCAGAAATCTTAGGTTCCTTGAAAGGCCCCAAGCTCCTTAGTTCTTCAAAAGGTACAGGAACTTCTTAGCTCCTCAAAATGTTCCAGAATCCTTTAGCTACTCAAAGGGACCTGGAGTCTTAGGTTCCTTAAAAGGTCCTGGAGCTCTTCAGTTCATCAAAAGTTACAGGAACTTCTTAGCTCTTCAAAAGGTTCCAGAAACTCTTTAGCACTTGAATAGGTTCCAGAAATCGTAGGTTCCTTGAAAGGCCCCAAGCTCTTTAGTTCTTCAAAAGGTACAGGAACTCATCAGCTCCTCAAAAGGTTACAGAATCCTTTAGCTACACAAAAGGGTCTACACATATTTGGTTCCCAAAAAGGTCCTGGAACTCTTTAGTTCTTCAAAAGTTACAGGAACGTCTCAGCTCTTCAAAAGGTTCCAGAAATCTTAGGTTCTTCAAAAAGTTTTGAAGCTCTTAAGTTCTTCAAAAGGTACAGGAACTCATCGGCTCCTCAAAAGATTACAGAATCCTTTAGATACTCAAAATGGTCTAAAAATCTTTGGTTCCCAAATAGGTCCTGGAGCTCTTTAGTTCTTCAAAAGGTACAGGAACTCATCAGCTCCTCAAAATGTTCCAGAATCCTTTAGCTAGGATACCAGTGTCTGCTAAGTGAAGAAACTGAATTCTTGTCAAGTCTTTTGATCCTCTGAAGGTTCAAGAACCTCGATGGTAAGGTGTCTATTGATGCTGGAGTGTCAGACTATCTGCTCACACACAGACTGAAATGAAACACTTTGGATTTCTCACACACAGAGGACAAAGCAGGCCACTATTCAGAAAGTCCTTCTTAACGCCAGACACAGTGAGTTCCACAGAAATTGCTGACACTGAGGAATTAAACAAGCTGTGATAGCTGCTAGCTAAGACTTTCCTAACAATGACGGATCTTTAAACATGGTTTCACTCTGTTCCTTCCTGCACATGTGAGATGTACTAAACAGACATAATGAAAAGCTGAAATAAAGAATAAAATAAAATGTTGAGGCTGGCTTTCAGGTGACATCAATGGTACGTCTGCCCGAGCCATCTCATTAACCATAGAAGCTGAAATATATTTTCAATGCTTATGTAGATACATTCCACTGTCAGGAGTGCTGAGCAACCCACAAACTGTGAAATAAGACCACCCAGTCGTTTTTTTCTGAGCAGTCTAGATTCAGCAGGCCGTTCAGATTTGGCTCCCTTGTTAGATAAATTGGGGGACTCATTACAATAACCCTTCCCCATCCCTGACCTCATCTGTGTATCTCTGCCCCCAGCTTCAGAACCAAACAACATGAAAGAGCACCACTGTTTCCTCACCACTAGTATTATGTCGAAGCTATCTAAGGAGGTGATAGTGAGTCACTGTAATACCACTTTGTACCTGAAGAGGTGATAGTGAGTCACTGTAGTACCACTTTGTACCTGAAGAGGTGATAGTGAGTCACTGTAGTACCACTTTGTACCTGAAGAGGTGATAGTGAGTCATTGTAGTACCACTTTGTACCTGAAGAGGTGATAGTGAGTCACTGTAGTACCACTTTGTACCTGAAGAGGTGATAGTGAGTCACTGTAATACCACTTTGTACCTGAAGAGGTGATAGTGAGTCACTGTAGTACCACTTTGTACCTGAAGAGGTGATAGTGAGTCATTGTAGTACCACTTTGTACCTGAAGAGGTGATAGTGAGTCACTGTAGTACCACTTTGTACCTGAAGAGGTGATAGTGAGTCACTGTAATACCACTTTGTACCTGAAGAGGTGATAGTGAGTCATTGTAGTACCACTTTGTACCTGAAGAGGTGATAGTGAGTCACTGTAGTACCACTTTGTACCTGAAGAGGTGATAGTGAGTCATTGTAGTACCACTTTGTACCTGAAGAGGTGATAGTGAGTCACTGTAATACCACTTTGTACCTGAAGAGGTTATAGTGAGTCACTGTAATACCACTTTGTACCTGAAGAGGTGATAGTGAGTCACTCTAGTACCACTTTGTACCTGTAGAGGTGATAGTGAGTCACTGTAGTACCACTTTGTACCTGAAGAGGTGATAGTGAGTCACTGTAGTACCACTTTGTACCTGAAGAGGTGACAGTGAGTCACTGTAATACCACTTTGTATCTGAAGAGGTGATAGTGAGTCTTTTTAGAACCACTTTGTACCTGAAGAGGTGATAGTGAGTCACTATAGTACCACTTTGTACCTGAAGAGGTGATAGTGAGTCACTGTAGTACCACTTTGTACCTGAAGAGGTGATAGTGAGTCACTGTAGTACCACTTTGTACCTGTAGAGGTGATAGTGAGTCACTGTAGTACCACTTTGTACCTGTAGAGGTGATAGTGAGTCACTGTAGTACCACTTTGCACCTGTAGAGGTGATAGTGAGTCACTGTAGTACCACTTTGTACCTGTAGAGGTGATAGTGAGTCACTGTAGTACCACTTTGTACCTGTAGAGGTGATAGTGAGTCACTGTAGTACCACTTTGTACCTGTAGAGGTGATAGTGAGTCACTGTAGTACCACTTTGTACCTGTAGAGGTGATAGTGAGTCACTGTAGTACCACTTTGTACCTGTAGAGGTGATAGTGAGTCACTGTAGTACCACTTTGTACCTGTAGAGGTGATAGTGAGTCACTCTAGTACCACTTTGTATCAACATTTCTTCTAGTCTGGTAAGAAACCAGCTGTTGAGGAGGCTGTTGATGAGGAAGGACTGTGCTTTCCCTGGTTTCTAACGATAGGTTTGGACCCTACAACCTTCTGGTGATGTGAATGAGTGTGACAGGTCATGTTCTCTTATAAATTGCTGGATTTATGTAATGGATTATCTGCATTACAGAATGACTACCTGGTACACGGGTTATAAAGTGCTATAGTTCATTCAGTTTTCGGAGTATCACTGGAGGACTGGACAGTGACGGGGTTGTAGAGTAGGGAGTATGTCAGGAAGCAGGTAAGTACCGTAAACACTCCAACGTGGAGTAACGCCTACCTTCACATGGTTGTACTCGTTCTTGTTGGCGTCTGCGTTGACCTGTTTATTTTCAGGGCGGGGTTTCAGCACCTGCCTCAGGGGGCTGGAGATGGGTAGTCCAGTCACACTGATGCCATCTGAAACACAACAACATTACAGAACACAGGCTGTTAAAACCAGCGTACAATCAAACACATCAGCTGAGCGGTGAACGCTGTTGCTCGGTTACAGTAGCATTGGTGTGAAGGATGCTGACAGCTTAATGACCCAATGGCCATCACTGTGGAGAGGTGGTTTTACTGCACGGGGTCTCCCCCCCTCACCACTCACTAGCAGCTCAACACACAACATTTCCCACACGAGAGAGTGAACCCTAACCCTAACGCTCTACTTGTCGTTTACTCATCCCTCGTTCCTCGTACTCCTCAAGCTGTGAAACCATCCTGCCTTCGATTCGAGTGGATTTGACCAATGAATTTAATTCAGGTTCTCTAATCTGTCTAAGCAGTGGTCACTAGACCACTAGACCACTAGACCACTGTGCATCCCATTAATAAACTTGATTGATTGATGTTCCTTTCCAATTACTTCTAATCTACAGGGTGAGTCAAAAGTCTCAGGACACCCTTTTATTTTAGAAGAGAAAGGGAAAACGATGTACCTGAAGACCCCAGCAAGTAACGGGTGAGGGGGTCTTTTAGGCTACATCCCAAATACGGCCACCATTTAGAAAGCCATCATACTGGATCAAATGCGAGTTTTTCCAATGGGAAGGTGGTCATGTATATATGTTTATATATATATACATATATATATATATAGTTATCAATATTCTATTTTATATACCACCCCCTTATCTCCCATTCTGTGTACACCTACATTCCATATATGTATTTATATACCACCACATGTACAATTATAAAATTAAAAGTATAAAATTGTAATGTAAATAATAATATAATGTGCACTTCTGGTTGGATGCTAACTGCATTTCATTGGCTTTGTACATGTTCTCTGCACAATGACAAGAAAGTTGAATCTAATCTAATGTAATCTAATCTAATATCAAAGAAGACCAGCACTGTCTCAGAAATCAACTGATCCAATCAGATTTGCAGCATCTCTACTGGTTCAAACGTTATCAACACAAAGTTGCAACCACAACCACACTGAACAACACGTGCTCCTTCAGATCTGTGTTCAGCACCATGGACAGCACACTGACCGTGTTACACTGAAGATATAGCAAATCTGATTGGGTCAATGGAGTTCTGAGACAGTTCTGGTCTTCTCCGATCTGCTACTCGACCACCTTCCCATTGGAAAAACTCGTCCTTGATCCAATATGGCGGCTTTCAAGTGTATACACACTATAGCGTTTGTTTGTATGGAGAGACTGGTGGCCAGGAAAGCACGGGAAGGTCCTGGCTTGGTTATCCTCGGCAGTGGGGGACCTTTATGACAGGCAACCCTAGGCACGAGAACAAGACCCTGCAATGTTATCTTCAGACCCCCTAGGCTCGAGAACCACTCCACCCAGAAGTTTATGGCGTGGCCAGGAGGAGCCCATTTGGCCCGGAGGCGTAGGAAGGAGGGCCATGAAAGACCAAGCAAGCACAATCATCTTTGAGACCAGGTTAGACCAGGTTAGACCAGGTTAGACCAGGTTAGACCAGGTTTAGACCAGGTTTAGACCAGGTTCAGACCAGGTTTAGACCAGGTTCGACCAGGTTTAGACCAGGTTCAAACCAGGTTAGACCAGGTTAGACCAGGTTTAGATCAGGTTCGACCAGGTTCGACCAGGTTCGACCAGGTTCAGACCAGGTTCAGACCAGGTTCAGACCAGGTTGGACCAGGTTGGACCAGGTTCAGACCAGCGTGTGAACGTCGGTACCGCAAACCCTTTGAATATAAGCTTAAACCCTGGACTGGTCTCCCTCTTCGTTCTGATGGCAAAAAGACAAAGTTACAACACAAGATAGAGGACATACGGCATCGTCCCTCTCGTTACTGAAATAAAAGCTTGTCCTGAGACTTTTCACTCAAGCACCACCTATTCAGGAGATGATTCAGACGCGGCAGACCCACCAACACTAGTCCCCACCAGATAAACAGCAGTGTGTCTCTGAGAGAGAGAGAGGGAGAGAGAGAGGAGAGGAGAGGAGAGGAGAGGGAGAGAGAGAGAGAGAGAGAGAGAGGGGGACAGATTTCCTCGCCAGTCTCCTGAAGAAGAGTGACAGCTGTAATAAAGGCACTCACACTGAACACCACATAAACATGATATTTGGCTCTACAGCGCGACTCCACACACGTCTCAGGAACCGGGAGAGGCGTATGTGTGCGCGGAGAGTGTCTGACGTCGGCGAGTGCGCTGCAGACTGCGTCAGTGCCCCGCCGTCGACACCCTGTTGACTGGGAGGTCATTAGCATATCCAGGACCCACGTGCGCACACGGCGGCGGGTCACCGGGTTCGGAGCGCGATACCCCTGTGAGCTTGTTTGCGTTGAGAGATGAGTAACTAAGGGCGACGCAAACACCGGCTCGGACGTCACTCTGAGGGCGTGCCGTGCAGAGGAGAGAGAGAGAGAAAGAGAGAGAGAGAGAGAGAGAGAGAGAGAGAGAGAGAGATACAGAGAGAGAGAGAGAGAGAGAGAGAGAGAGAGAAAGAGAGAGAGAGAGAGAGAGAGAGAGGAAATGAGGGATGCGGTAAAGGATGGAAACCTGCTCCCTCACTTTTCATTCAGCTACAAAACAAAAGAAAAGAGCTCCATAGCTTTACATGCACGCAGCAGCCCGGTCCATTAACGAGCCCGTCTTCTGGGTCCGGCCCGGTCCGAGAAAGTGACCGTCCCTCATTAGCTGCGTTCATTCGAGCTGATGAGTTAAGTGGGGGACGCGTACCGTCTCTGAACGACAGCACTCCACCGTAATGAGCCAGTAAATACAGTAAAACCCATTAGAGCTCCTCATAAACAGAACTGAGTCACTCGCTCGCCAGCCGGAGACACAGGACAGTGGACGGTTTATCTGATGCAGGACACGGGACACTCCATCAGAGGCTCTGTCCTGGTGGCTCCGTCTCTTTTATCCTATAGTTAGACACACAGTGTAAGGCTGAATGCCTACCTGGAATTGGACGATGTCTACCTGGACGGTGACTCAAGGGGGACAAGGTTAGTCTTAAACTAACTATCTATACTCAGCACTCCCGTCTCGCTTAGTCCTTACTGGACGTGTTCACCTTTATTGATCTGTCTTTCCGCATTAGTCCCGACCCGGTTCAGCAGTTTCTCATATTCTGGCAACATTTAAGGTGGAATGAGAAATTCAAATAAGAAGACAACCTGGGTTTTGTTAAGGTGGAACTCGCTACAGTCCGGCTCAGTCTGCTCGGTGAAAGATATATTTAAAGAGAAATACTAATAAATACTAATTTACCTACTTCAAGGTTCCCTGTGAGTGGAAGTACAAGGATGGTGTTTCTAATAAAGTGGCCAGTGAGTGGAAGTACAAGGTAGGTGTTTCTAATAAAGTGGCCAGTGAGTGGAAGTACAAGGATGGTGTTTCTAATAAAGTGGCCAGTGAGTGGAAGTACAAGGATGGTGTTTCTAATAAAGTGGCCAGTGAGTGGAAGTACAAGGTAGGTGTTTCTAATAAAGTGGCCAGTGTGTGGAAGTACAAGGATGGTGTTTCTAATAAAGTGGCCAGTGAGTGGAAGTACAAGGTAGGTGTTTCTAATAAAGTGGCCAGTGTGTGGAAGTACAAGGATGGTGTTTCTAATAAAGTGACCAGTGAGTGGAAGTACAAGGTTTAGAGGAAGTACGATGATGGTGTTTCTAATAAAGTGGTCAGTTAGAGAAAGTACAAGGATGGTGTTTCTAATAAAGTGGCCATTTAGAGGAAGTACGATGATGGTGTTTCTAATAAAGTGGTCAGTGGGTGGAAGTACAAGGATGGTGTTTCTAATAAAGTGGTCAGTTAGAGGAAGTACGATGATGGTGTTTCTAATAAAGTGGCCAGTGGGTGGAAGTACAAGGTAGGTGTTTCTAATAAAGTGGCCAGTGAGTGGAAGTACAAGGTAGGTGTTTCTAATAAAGTGGTCAGTTAGAGGAAGTAGGTGTTTCTAATAAAGTGGCCAATGAGTGGAAGTACAAGGTAGGTGTTTCTAATAAAGTGGCCATTTAGAGGAAGTACAAGGATGGTGTTTCTAATAAAGTGGCCATTAAAGGAAGTACAAGGATGGTGTTTCAAATAAAGTGGCCATTTAGTGGAAGTATGAGGGTAGTGTTTCTAATAAAGTGGCCATTTAGTGGAAGTACAAGGTAGGTGTTTCTAATAAAGTGGCCAGTTAGTGAAAGCACAAGGTAGGTGTTTCTAATAAAGTGGCCAGTTAGTGAAAGCACAAGGTAGGTGTTTCTAATAAAGTGGCCATTTAGTGGAAGTACAAGGTAGGTGTTTCTACTAAAGTGGCCAGTTAGTGAAAGCACAAGGTAGGTGTTTCTAATAAAGTGGCCAGTTAGTGAAAGCACAAGGTAGGTGTTTCTAATAAAGTGGCCAGTTAGTGAAAGCACAAGGTAGGTGTTTCTAATAAAGTGGCCAGTTAGTGAAAGCACAAGGTAGGTGTTTCCAATAAAGTGGCCAGTTAGTGAAAGCACAAGGTAGGTGTTTCTAATAAAGTGGCCAGTTAGTGAAAGCACAAGGTAGGTGTTTCTACTAAAGTGGCCAGTTAGTGAAAGCACAAGGTAGGTGTTTCTAATGAAGTGGCCAGTTAGTGAAAGCACAAGGTAGGTGTTTCTAATAAAGTGGCCAATGAGTGGAAGTACAAGGTAGGTGTTTCTAATAAAGTGGCCATTTAGAGGAAGTACAAGGTAGGTGTTTCTAATAAAGTGGCCAGTTAGTGAAAGCACAAGGTAGGTGTTTCTAATAAAGTGGCCAGTGAGTGGAAGTACAAGGTAGGTGTTTCTAATAAAGTGGCCATTTAGAGGAAGTACAAGGTAGGTGTTTCTAATAAAGTGGCCAGTGAGTGGAAGCACAAGGTAGGTGTTTCTAATAAAGTGGCCAATGAGTGGAAGTACAAGGTAGGTGTTTCTAATAAAGTGGCCATTTAGAGGAAGTACAAGGATGGTGTTTCTAATAAAGTGGCCAATTAGAGGACGTACAAGCTGGGTGTTTCTAATAAAGAGGCCTATGAGTGGAAGTGCAAGGTTAGTGTTTCTAATAAAGGGGCCAGTTAGTGAAAGCACAAGGTAGGTGTTTCTAATAAAGTGGCCAGTTAGTGAAAGCACAAGGTAGGTGTTTCTAATAAAGTGGCCAGTTAGTGAAAGCACAAGGTAGGTGTTTCTAATAACGTGGCCAGTTAGTGAAAGCACAAGGTAGGTGTTTCTACTAAAGTGGCCAGTTAGTGAAAGCACAAGGTAGGTGTTTCTACTAAAGTGGCCAGTTAGTGAAAGCACAAGGTAGGTGTTTCTACTAAAGTGGCCAGTTAGTGAAAGCACAAGGTAGGTGTTTCTACTAAAGTGGCCAGTTAGTGAAAGCACAAGGTAGGTGTTTCTACTAAAGTGGCCAGTTAGTGAAAGCACAAGGTAGGTGTTTCTAATAAAGTGGCCAGTTAGTGAAAGCACAAGGTAGGTGTTTCTAATAAAGTGGCCAGTTAGTGAAAGCACAAGGTAGGTGTTTCTAATAAAGTGGCCAGTTAGTGAAAGCACAAGGTAGGTGTTTCTAATAAAGTGGCCAGTTAGTGAAAGCACAAGGTAGGTGTTTCCAATAAAGTGGCCAGTTAGTGAAAGCACAAGGTAGGTGTTTCTACTAAAGTGGCCAGTTAGTGAAAGCACAAGGTAGGTGTTTCTAATAAAGTGGCCAGTTAGTGAAAGCACAAGGTAGGTGTTTCTAATAAAGTGGCCAGTTAGTGAAAGCACAAGGTAGGTGTTTCTAATAAAGTGGCCAGTTAGTGAAAGCACAAGGTAGGTGTTTCTACTAAAGTGGCCAGTTAGTGAAAGCACAAGGTAGGTGTTTCTACTAAAGTGGCCAGTTAGTGAAAGCACAAGGTAGGTGTTTCTACTAAAGTGGCCAGTTAGTGAAAGCACAAGGTAGGTGTTTGTAATAAAGTGGCCAGTTAGTGAAAGCACAAGGTAGGTGTTTCTAATAAAGTGGCCAGTTAGTGAAAGCACAAGGTAGGTGTTTCTAATAAAGTGGCCAGTTAGTGAAAGCACAAGGTAGGTGTTTCTACTAAAGTGGCCAGTTAGTGAAAGCACAAGGTAGGTGTTTCTAATAAAGTGGCCAGTTAGTGAAAGCACAAGGTAGGTGTTTCTAATAAAGTGGCCAGTTAGTGAAAGCACAAGGTAGGTGTTTCTAATAAAGTGGCCAGTTAGTGAAAGCACAAGGTAGGTGTTTCTAATAAAGTGGCCAGTTAGTGAAAGCACAAGGTAGGTGTTTCTAATAAAGTGGCCAGTGAGTGGAAGTACAAGGTAGGTGTTTCTAATAAAGTGGTCAGTTAGAGGAAGTAGGTGTTTCTAATAAAGTGGCCAATGAGTGGAAGTACAAGGTAGGTGTTTCTAATAAAGTGGCCATTTAGAGGAAGTACAAGGATGGTGTTTCTAATAAAGTGGCCAATTAGAGGACGTACAAGCTGGGTGTTTCTAATAAAGAGGCCTATGAGTGGAAGTGCAAGGTTAGTGTTTCTAATAAAGTGGCCAGTTAGTGAAAGCACAAGGTAGGTGTTTCTAATAAAGTGGCCAGTTAGTGAAAGCACAAGGTAGGTGTTTCTAATAAAGTGGCCAGTTAGTGAAAGCACAAGGTAGGTGTTTCTAATAAAGTGGCCAGTTAGTGAAAGCACAAGGTAGGTGTTTCTACTAAAGTGGCCAGTTAGTGAAAGCACAAGGTAGGTGTTTCTAATAAAGTGGCCAGTTAGTGAAAGCACAAGGTAGGTGTTTCTACTAAAGTGGCCAGTTAGTGAAAGCACAAGGTAGGTGTTTCTACTAAAGTGGCCAGTTAGTGAAAGCACAAGGTAGGTGTTTCTACTAAAGTGGCCAGTTAGTGAAAGCACAAGGTAGGTGTTTCTAATAAAGTGGCCAGTTAGTGAAAGCACAAGGTAGGTGTTTCTAATAAAGTGGCCAGTTAGTGAAAGCACAAGGTAGGTGTTTCTAATAAAGTGGCCAGTTAGTGAAAGCACAAGGTAGGTGTTTCTAATAAAGTGGCCAGTTAGTGAAAGCACAAGGTAGGTGTTTCCAATAAAGTGGCCAGTTAGTGAAAGCACAAGGTAGGTGTTTCTAATAAAGTGGCCAGTTAGTGAAAGCACAAGGTAGGTGTTTCTACTAAAGTGGCCAGTTAGTGAAAGCACAAGGTAGGTGTTTCTAATAAAGTGGCCAGTTAGTGAAAGCACAAGGTAGGTGTTTCTAATAAAGTGGCCAGTTAGTGAAAGCACAAGGTAGGTGTTTCTAATAAAGTGGCCAGTTAGTGAAAGCACAAGGTAGGTGTTTCTACTAAAGTGGCCAGTTAGTGAAAGCACAAGGTAGGTGTTTCTACTAAAGTGGCCAGTTAGTGAAAGCACAAGGTAGGTGTTTCTACTAAAGTGGCCAGTTAGTGAAAGCACAAGGTAGGTGTTTCTAATAAAGTGGCCAGTTAGTGAAAGCACAAGGTAGGTGTTTCTAATAAAGTGGCCAGTTAGTGAAAGCACAAGGTAGGTGTTTCTAATAAAGTGGCCAGTTAGTGAAAGCACAAGGTAGGTGTTTCTACTAAAGTGGCCAGTTAGTGAAAGCACAAGGTAGGTGTTTCTAATAAAGTGGCCAGTTAGTGAAAGCACAAGGTAGGTGTTTCTAATAAAGTGGCCAGTTAGTGAAAGCACAAGGTAGGTGTTTCTAATAAAGTGGCCAGTTAGTGAAAGCACAAGGTAGATGTTTCTAATAAAGTGGCCAGTTAGTGAAAGCACAAGGTAGATGTATTCTCAGCTGGTAAAAGAAAAATATTAGAATATTTAAAAATGATACATTTATATGTATAATTATTAATTTATAAATGTATATTACTGTAAAAAAGAGAGCAGGCAGGAAACAGAGAGCTGGCCTGCTGGCCGGGCGGTTTGTTTATATCTCTGCGGAGTTTGGGGTTTGGCTGGTTGGAGTGGTTCAGCAGGAGACGGCCAGCTCACCGCCTCCTCCTCTTGCTTTACTTGTTTTGTGGTAAATAAAAGAAAGTAAGATAGAGCAGATCCGCGACTCCATGGAGGTTCCTGAGGAACCTACTAACACCACAGTAGTGCTCCACTCCACAGCAGAGAGAGGAATCGTAGCAGGCAGAGGACGTGAGCCAGGCGGAGTGGAAGTGGAGGAAAATCAGAACTTCTCTCTGATTCCAAATCAGTATCTCTCAGTACAGCAGCAGTATACAATGTAAAAACAACAATGAACTGCAGATACACACTGTGGGTGTTTCTAATAAAGTGGCCAGTGAGTGGAAGTACAAAGTAGGTGTTTCTAGTAAAGTGGCCAGTTATTGGGAGTACAAGGTAGGTGTTTCTAGTAAAGTGGCCAGTAACTGGGAGTACAAGGTGGGTTTTTCTAATAAAGTGGACACAGTACAGGTAACAAAGGATAGAATCAACACAAGCACTCACACGGTCACAGTACAGAGCCAGTAGGTGCAGTATGGAGCATTAATATAAAAGACTGGTGAAAGAGTGGGAAAGAGAGAGAGAGAGAGAGAGACAGAGAGAGAAAGAAAGAGAGAGAAAGAGAGAGAGAGAGAGAGAGAGAGAGAGAGAGAGAGAGAAAGAAAGAGAGAGAAAGAGAGAGAGAGTGAAAGAGAGAGAGAGAGAGAAAGAGAGAAAAAGAAAGAGAGAGAGAGAGAGATCTGAGAATTATCAGAAGTGAATTGGAGGCCATTATAAACACACATAACTCTTCACGTTCTCAGCTGAGAGCAGCAGAACAGACGAGACGATCCATTACACCATTACTGCCCTCTTCTCCTCTCGTTCATTCTCTCTCTCACCACGACTCTATCTATCTGTCTATCGCTTCCTGAAATAGAAAAATCCATAACCCGCCATGGGGTGAAAAACGACACGCTATAAACAAACCGTAAATAAAGCACACCGCGATTGGCTTTGGAGTGTTCAATTAGAGTGTGTGGCGTTATCTCTTTATGATATACAGGACACTGTTACACACACACACACACACACACACACACACACACACACACACACACACATTATATTCTATATATATATTCTACACATTACACAAGCAGATGTAAATTTCAGTGGTTTTCTAGTAAGTGTATGTAAACTCTAGTCATTTCTTAGTAGGTAAACATTCATTTTAGTGTTTCTAATGAATAGATGTAAATTCTAGGGGTTTTTAATAATTCTAGTATTTAGTATTTTTTTTTCTGGGGGTTTTCTAGTCAGTAGATGTAATTTTGAGTGGTTTTGAAGTATATATGCATTACTGTGGTTTCCTAGTCGGTATAACCAAATTCTAGCATTTTCCTAGTGAGTAAATGTAAATACTAGTGGTATACACACATCCCAGTAATTCCCTGGGGAACATACATAAATTCTACTGGTTTCCTAATGGGTAGGCATAACTTGTAATGGTTTCCTAGTGGGTAAACACAAATCCTGGCATTTCCCTAAGGGTATATAACGTAGATGTAAATCCTATTGGTTTTCTAGTGGGTATATATCATTTCTAGAAACCACTAGACTTTGTGCAGGCAGACAAGCAATTGCTAGTGTTTGCACACCCACTAGGAAACCACTGCAGTTTCTCTGGGGGATATACATAAACTGTAGTGGTCTCCTAGTAAGATGATGTAAATTCTGCTTTCCTAGTAGGTATACATACATTCTAGCATGTTCCTCGAGGGTATACTTCACTTCTAGTGGTTTCCCAGTGACAATACATATTTACATTGTAGGTATAAACAAATTACAGTGATTTCATAGTGGAAACACAAAACTAGCACTTCCTTATCTGCCTACACAAACTCTAGTGGTTTTCTAGTGAGTAGATGTAAACTCTAGTGGTTTCCTAGTGAAAATATGTAAACTTTAGTGGTTTCCTAGTGAAAATATGTAAACTTTAGTGGTTTCCTAGTGAACAGATGTAAACTTTAGTGATTTCCTAGTGAATAGATGTAAACTCTAGTGGTTTTCTAGTGAATAGATATAAACTCTAGCGGATTTCTAGTGAATATATGTAAACTCTAGTGGATTTCTAGTGAATAGATGTAAACTCTAGTGGATTTCTAGCGAACAGATGTAAACTCTAGTGGTTTTCTAGCGAACAGATGTAAACTCTAGTGGTTTTCTAGCGAACAGATGTAAACTCTAGTGGTTTTCTAGTTAATAGATGTAAACTCGAGTGGTTTTCTAGTGAACAGATGTAAACTTTAGTGGTTTTCTAGTGAATAGATATAAACTCTAGTGGATTTCTAGTGAATAGATGTAAACTCTAGTGGATTTCTAGTGAATAGATGTAAACTCTAGTGGATTTCTAGTGAATAGATGTAAACTCTAGTGGTTTTCTAGTGAATAGATATAAACTCTAGTGGATTTCTAGTGAATAAATGTAAACTTTAGTGGTTTTCTAGTGAATAGATATAAACTCTAGTGGTGTTCTAGCGAACAGATGTAAACTTTAGTGGTTTTCTAGTAAATAGATATAAACTCTAGTGGTTTTCTAGCGAACAGATGTAAACTTTAGTGGTTTTCTAGTTAATAGATGTAAACTCGAGTGGTTTTCTAGTGAACAGATGTAAACTTTAGTGGTTTTCTAGTGAATAGATATAAACTCTAGTGGATTTCTAGTGAATAGATGTAAACTCTAGTTGATTTCTAGTGAATAGATATAAACTCTAGTGGATTTCTAGTGAATAAATGTAAACTTTAGTGGTTTTCTAGTGAATAGATATAAACTCTAGTGGTGTTCTAGTGAATAGATGTAAACTCTAGTGGTTTTCTAGTGAATAGATATAAACTCTAGTGGATTTCTAGTGAATAAATGTAAACTTTAGTGGTTTTCTAGTGAATAGATATAAACTCTAGTGGTGTTCTAGTGAATAGATATAAACTCTAGTGGTTTTCTAGTGAATAGATATAAACTAGTGGATTTCTAGTGAATAAATGTAAACTTTAGTGGTTTTCTAGTGAATAGATATAAACTCTAGTGGATTTCTAGTGAATAGATGTAAACTCTAGTGGATTTCTAGTGAATAGATGTAAACTCTAGTGGTTTTCTAGTGAATAGATATAAACTCTAGTGGATTTCTAGTGAATATATTTAAACTCTAGTGGATTTCTAGTGAACAGATGTAAACTCTAGTGGATTTCTAGTGAATAGATTTAAACTCTAGTGGATTTCTAGTGAATAGATATAAACTCTAGTGGATTTCTAGTGAATAGATATAAACTCTAGTGGATTTCTAGTAAATAGATGTAAACTCAAGTGGTTTTCTAGTGAACAGATGTAAACTCTAGTGGATTTCTAGTGAACAGATGTAAACTCTAGTGGATTTCTAGTGAATAGATATAAACTCTAGTGGATTTCTAGTAAATAGATATAAACTCTAGTGGATTTCTAGTAAATAGATGTAAACTCGAGTGATTTTCTAGTGAACAGATGTAAACTCTAGTGGTTTTCTAGTGAATAGATGCAAACTCTAGTGGATTTCTAGTGAATAGATATAAACTCTAGTGAATTTCTAGTAAATAGATGTATACTCAAGTGGTTTTCTAGTGAACAGATGTAAACTCTAGTGGTTTTCTAGTAAATAGATGTAAACTCAAGTGGTTTTCTAGTGAACAGATGTAAACTCTAGTGGTTTTCTAGTGAATAGATGCAAACTCTAGTGGATTTCTAGTGAATAGATATAAACTCTAGTGGATTTCTAGTGAATAAATGTAAACTTTAGTGGTTTTCTAGTGAATGGATATAAACTCTAGTGGTTTTCTAGTGAATAGATATAAACTCTAGTGGTTTTCTAGTGAACAGATATAAACTCTAGTGGATTTCTAGTGAATAAATGTAAACTTTAGTGGTTTTCTAGTGAATAGATATAAACTCTAGTGGATTTCTAGTGAATAGATGTAAACTCTAGTGGATTTCTAGTGAATAGATGTAAACTCTAGTGGTTTTCTAGTGAATAGATATAAACTCTAGTGGATTTCTAGTGAATATATTTAAACTCTAGAGGATTTCTAGTGAACAGATGTAAACTCTAGTGGATTTCTAGTGAATAGATATAAACTCTAGTGGATTTCTAGTGAACAGATATAAACTCTAGTGGATTTCTAGTAAATAGATGTAAACCTGAGTGGTTTTCTAGTGAACAGATGTAAACTCGAGTGGTTTTCTAGTGAATAGATGCAAACTCTAGTGGATTTCTAGTGAATAGATATAAACTCTAGTGGATTTCTAGTAAATAGATGTAAACTCAAGTGGTTTTCTAATGAACAGATGTAAACTCTAGTGGTTTTCTAGTAAATAGATGTAAACTCAAGTGGTTTTCTAGTGAATAGATGCAAACTCTAGTGGATTTCTAGTGAATAGATATAAACTCTAGTGGATTTCTAGTGAATAAATGTAAACTTTAGTGGTTTTCGAGTGAATAGATATAAACTCTAGTGGTTTTCTAGTGAATAGATATAAACTCTAGTGGTTTTCTAGTGAATAGATATAAACTCTAGTGGATTTCTAGTGAATAAATGTAAACTTTAGTGGTTTTCTAGTGAATAGATATAAACTCTAGTGGATTTCTAGTGAATAGATGTAAACTCTAGTGGATTTCTAGTGAATAGATGTAAACTCTAGTGGATTTCTAGTGAATAGATGTAAACTCTAGTGGTTTTCTAGTGAATAGATATAAACTCTAATAGATTTCTAGTGAATATATTTAAACTCTAGTGGATTTCTAGTGAACAGATGTAAACTCTAGTGGATTTCTAGTGAATAGATATAAACTCTAGTGGATTTCTAGTGAACAGATATAAACTCTAGTGGATTTCTAGTGAATAGATATAAACTCTAGTGGATTTCTAGTAAATAGATGTAAACTCAAGTGGTTTTCTAGCGAACAGATGTAAACTCTAGTGGATTTCTAGTGAACAGATGTAAACTCTAGTGGATTTCTAGTGAACAGATGTAAACTCTAGTGGATTTCTAGTGAATAGATATAAACTCTAGTGGATTTCTAGTAAATAGATATAAACTCTAGTGGATTTCTAGTAAATAGATGTAAACTCTAGTGGATTTCTAGTGAATAAATATAAACTCTAGTGGATTTCTAGTGAATAGATATAAACTCTAGTGGATTTGTAGTAAATAGATGTAAACTCAAGTGGTTTTCTAGTGAACAGATGTAAACTCTAGTGGTTTTCTAGTGAATAGATGCAAACTCTAGTGGATTTCTAGTGAATAGATATAAACTCTAGTGGATTTCTAGTGAATAGATATAAACTCTAGTGGATTTCTAGTAAATAGATGTAAACTCAAGTGGTTTTCTAGTGAACAGATGTAAACTCTAGTGGATTTCTAGTGAACAGATGTAAACTCTAGTGGATTTCTAGTGAACAGATGTAAACTCTAGTGGATTTCTAGTGAACAGATATAAACTCTAGTGGATTTCTAGTGAATAAATATAAACTCTAGTGGATTTCTAGTAAATAGATATAAACTCTAGTGGATTTCTAGTAAATAGATGTAAACTCGAGTGGTTTTCTAGTGAACAGATGTAAACTCTAGTGGTTTTCTAGTGAATAGATGCAAACTCTAGTGGATTTCTAGTGAATAAATATAAACTCTAGTGGATTTCTAGTGAATAGATATAAACTCTAGTGGATTTCTAGTAAATAGATGTAAACTCAAGTGGTTTTCTAGTGAACAGATGTAAACTCAAGTGGTTTCCTAGTGAATAGATATAAACTCTAGTGGTTTTCTAGTGAAAAGATGCAAACTCTAGTGGATTTCTAGTGAATAAATATAAACTCTAGTGGATTTCTAGTGAATAGATATAAACTCTAGTGGATTTCTAGTAAATAGATGTAAACTCAAGTGGTTTTCTAGTGAACAGATGTAAACTCTAGTCGTTTTCTAGTGAACAGATATACACTCTAGTGGATTTCTAGTGAATAGATATAAACTCTAGTGGATTTCTAGTAAATAGATGTAAACTCAAGTGGTTTCCTAGTGAATAGATATAAACTCTAGTGGTTTCCTAGTCAGTAGATGTAAATTCTAATGGTTTTCTAGTAGCTATACATGAATTCTAATGTGTTTCTAGAGGGTACACATATTTTCTAGTGTTTTCCTAGAGGGTGTGAACAAACTAGGGGCTACACAAAACTAGCAGGTTCTTGTCTACCTACACAAAGTCTAGTGGTTTCACAGTGTATATACACACTGGGTTTAGGCAAATTCTAGTAAACTTAATTAACTGCTAGGTTTTCCAAAGGACGTACATATACCTGCTTATTCCTACACCAGCTGTAATCATGTTTTAGTTTGAACTAAACTAAATCCCATGTTTGCCCCCTCGTCCTAATAAAGCTGGAGGTCCAGCTGTTCCTTCTGCTCTATTGTCCAGGTGTCTGTGGAGTGCACCTGTTCAGTGCTATGGAAAGCCTCAATGTAGCGCGAGCACGGTAAACACTGGAACCCTTCAATATCCTGTACAGATGGAAAAGAAAAAGTCAACACACGCTGTCCACAAAAGCCATCTACACACACACACACACACACACACACACACACACACACTCACGTACGGCGTGTACACAAAGCCCAGCCCCCTAATACACACAAAAATACACACCACCATAACAAGAAGAGCAATTTTATTTAGTTTATTTGTTTCTACGAGTTCTTTTTTCTTTCCTGAGGCCCGTCGGCTCAGAGCCGGAGGACAGACTGAAGCTCACACTCTCTAAAAGCTCCACTCATTACAACTCCTCACACACACAAACACACACACACACACACACACACACACACAAACACACACACTCAGAAGGAAACGCTACAGGGATGCTGTGTGTGTGTGACCCTAAAAATCATGGTAATGGAGGACGTCTGAACAGAGCAAATAAAAGCTTCATTTGACTGTGTTCCTCTGAGTGCAGCTCTCACAGCGATTCACCATTACACACACACACACACACACACACACACACACACACACAAAACCACCACAATATCTCTTCTCCGCATGTCTGGCCTGAACAAATCTAGCTAGCCTCGTCTCCCCAGCCGTCCTGGAGAAGTGCTTGTGCTTCTGCTGGCCTAGTAGCTGGTGCTGGTATCTTGGTATCGGTGGGTTTACATGAGCACAGCATCGGCCCAATACCCAATACCAGTATCAGTACCGACACACTGTATACGCCCACAGGCAAACAGCTGCTTCAACACTACTGAAAAAACACTGATCCCATACTGTTGAACATCAGCGAAGATCTGAGAACACCACAAACTGAAAATCAATGGTGGTGGAGGGAGACGGTCCAGCCGAAGAACTGCTGAAGTAGAGCTCTCTAAAAATAGCCCTGAGACTGGACATCACGGGGACGGCTGAGTGTCCTGCTTGTCTGAGAAGGAAGCCACATCAATACCCTTATTTACATGCGGAGGGGAATGAGACTAATCCGTCTCAGGAGAGATGCTGTATGGATCACCTTACTGAATATTCATATATATATATACATACACATACTGTCCATTATATCAGCCCAGAGGACCACCACAGAGCAGGTTCTATTAGGGCGATGAATCATTCTCAGCACTGCTGTGACACTGACGTGGTGCTGGTGTGAGTGGATCAGACACTGTGTCCACTCACTGTCCACTCTATTAGACACTCCTACTACTTGCTGGTCCACCTTGTAGATGTAAAGTCAGAGACAGTAGCTCATCTGCTGCTGCACAGTTTGTGTCCTCTAGTTCTTCATCAGTGGACACAGGACGCTGCCCACAGGACACTGCTGTCTCAATACTTTTGGTTGGTGGACGATTCTCAGTCCAGCAGTGACACTGAGGTGTTTAAACACTCCAGCAGCTGCAGCACTGCTGTGTCTGATCCACTCACACCAGCACAAAACTAACACACCACCACCGCAAGAATGAGAATGATCCGCTTCCCTAATAGTAGCTGCTCTGTGGTGGTCCTGCGGGGGTCCTGATCATTAAAGAACAGAGTAATAAAGTGTACAGAGAATCAGATGAACTACAGTCTGTAAGTGGAGCTCCTGTGTGGTCAGTGGAGCTGATACAGTGGACAGTGTGTGTTGGTTTGAACTAATTCTGTAAATGGACTGTAGTGTGAGGAGCAGACAGAGGTCAGCACCAGGACACACTCAGCTTAGATCATTCAGACACTCAGGCTGAACTGCTCCCCTCAACCCGACTTCACACGACACACATTACATTTCACTCCACACGCCGGGACACTTTGTTCTGTACACAGCGTCTGCACTCCTCACTATAATATCTGCTGCTAAAGACCAAATACTATTACTGTAATAATCATATTCCACACGCTAACAGCCACCGCCGCTCAGGGCGAAGGGAAGGTGCTCATCGGACATGCTGTACAAGATGCATATTTCCAATTGTTTTCAATTTGTGTTATATGGGCCGTTAGCGTGGAGGACCCCCGGAGTCATAACGAGGTCAATAAGAAACCAAAGGCCAACATTATGTGGCGAGGACGCCAAACCTTTGGTTTATACTGGAGGATTCTGGGATAAACGTCTGACTGACAGGCCGAGCCGAAACTACGACCGTCCTCAGCTGCTTCTCAATGGCTGCTTAACTGAGGGGTTAATAATTAAACTCGATTAAACCATCAGGATGTAAACAAAGTCATTCAGAGGGGGTTGGTGTGAAATGGGCTGACTGTAAATCAACACTGTGGGATTTGGAGACCCCTCTGGTGGAAATGTGTAACTGCACCCAAATTAAGAAGAACATGCTGTAACATCTGTTCGGCTTTGGACCTCCACAAGCAGTTCTCTAGTTCTCTGGGAGGTCTTTACAGAGACCTTGCTATGAGGATTTGATTGAGTACGAGTGAGGTCAGGTACTGATGTTAAATATTGCTGTGAGGATTTGATTGAGTGTTAGTGAGGCCAGATACTGATGTTGAACATTGCTGTGAGGATCTGACTGAGTATTAGTGAGGTCAGGTACTGATGTTGGAACATTGCTGTGAGGATTTGATTGAGTATTAGTGAGGTCAGGTACTGATGTTGGAACATTGCTGTGAGGATTTGATTGAGTGTTAGTGAGATCAGGTACTGATGTACATTGCTGTAAGGATTTGATTGAGTATTAGTGAGATCAGGTACTGATGTTGGAACATTGCTGTGAGGATTTGATTGAGTGTTAGTGAGATCAGGTACTGATGTTGAACATAGCTGTGAGGATTTGACTGAGTGTTAGAGAGGTTAGGTACTGATGTTGAACATAGCTGTGAGGATTTGTTTGAGTATTAGTGAGGTCAGGTACTGATGTTAAATATTGCTGTGAGGATTTGATTGAGTGTTAGTGAGGTCAGGTAGTGATGTTGAACATTGATGTGAGGATTTAATTGAGTATTAGTGAGGTCAGGTACTGATGTTGAACATTGCTGTGAGGATCTGACTGAGTATTAGTGAGGTCAGGTTCTGATGTTGGAACATTGCTGTGAGGATTTGATTGAGTATTAGTGAGGTCAGGTACTGATGTTGTACATTGCTGTGAGGATTTAATTGAGTATTAGTGAGGTCAGGTACTGATGTTGGAACATTGCTGTGAGGATTTGATTGAGTGTTAGTGAGATCAGGTACTGATGTACATTGCTGTGAGGGTTTGATTGAGTATTAGTGAGGTCAGGGACTGATGTTGGAACATTGCTGTGAGGATTTGATTGAGTATTAGTGAGGTCAGGTACTGATGTTGAACACTGCTGTGAGGATTTGATTGAGTATTAGTGAGGTCAGGTACTGATGTTGAACATTGCTGTGAGGATCTGACTGAGTATTAGTGAGGTCAGGTACTGATATTGAACATTGCTGTGAGGATTTGATTGAGTATTAATGGTTTTAGCGTGTTCTTTCTTCTCTGGACTCAGTAATGATACGTCTCTCAGTTCTGATAAATATATTATACGGCGCTGCTGCAACTAATTTCCAGCACAAAGGAGGCTTTCAGTGAAATCCACTGCAGACAGGCTCGTGATGGCAGCTCGGAGAGCAAATCCCATGGAGAGCTTCTAGGAAATCCTTATACTCCTTTATAGAAGACCTCTATCAAACTGCGTTCATCATGTGAAAACCCACCCACTCACACTTAGTGATGAGCAGAAATAGCAGCACTGAGAACCAACACAGCACTGGATCGCTCTGCCTCCACTCAACATTCACAAACCACAGATATGCAGTAGCAGGAGGACCCTCTCACCCATGTAGGGTCATTATTATCTTTAAGGACCAGCGGGATTGCCTTTACAGGACGTTGCAACATTTTACTACAGGATGTCTGCAAACATTTACGACTGATTCACATGGAATAAGAACTTGTCAGAGACGCGAGTCTAACTGTTTACGTACCAGAGAAAACAGTTCAGTTGGGATTTGGTTTACACTAATAAACTGTTTGCTGTGTTTAGGGCAGTAGACAGTCGTGCACCAGAGGTTAGGGAACCGGCCTTGTGACCAGAGGGTCATTGGTTCAACACCCTG
The DNA here is from genome assembly GCA_021613375.1 of Megaleporinus macrocephalus. Classification (NCBI taxonomy): domain Eukaryota; kingdom Metazoa; phylum Chordata; class Actinopteri; order Characiformes; family Anostomidae; genus Megaleporinus; species Megaleporinus macrocephalus. Next base: position 65,028,736 of record CM038702.1, on the reverse strand, counting down.
AACCGGCAGGACATGACTGCCTTTGAGCAAGACAGTCTTTGGGTGGGGGCTTGGGGGTTGGAAAGGGTGCCATTGAGTAGGGGCTTGGGAATGGGGAAGGGTGCCATTGAGTGGGGGCTTGGGGGTGGGTGAGCATGTCATTGTGTGGGGGCTTGGGGGTGGGTGTCATTGAGTGGGTGAGGGTGCCGTGGGTTGGGGGTTTGGGGGTTGGAAAGGGTGCCATTGGGTAGGGGCTTGTGGTTGGGAAGGTTGTCATTAAGTGGGGGCTTAGGGTGGGGAAGGGTGCCATGGGGTGGAGAAGGGTGCCATGGGGTGGAGAAGGGTGCCATTGTGTGGTGGCTTGGGGGTGGTGTCATTGAGTGGGTGAGGGTGCCATGGTTTGGGGGCTTGGGGGTGTTGGAGGGTGTCATGGGGGTTGGGAAGGGTGCCAACGGTAATTGGCTTGGGGGTTGGAAAGGGTGCCATTGGGTAAGGGCTTGTGGTTAATGGCAGATCATTAAGTGGGGGCTTAGGGTGAGGAAGGGTGCCATGGGGTGGAGAAGGGTGCTTCTGTGTGGCAGCTTCGGGGTGGGGGAGCATGTCATTGTGTTGGGGCTTGGGGGTGGTGTCATTGAGTAGGGGATGGTTGCATGGGGTGGGTGCTTGGGGGTTGGGAAGGGTGCCATTGGGCAGGGGCTTGTGGTGAGGAAGGATGCCATGGGTTGGGGGCTTGGGGGTATAGGAGGGTGCCATGGGGTGGGGTGGGGGGTGGGGGGGGGCAAAAAATATTTACTCACAAAAAATAAGGGTTCTAGACAGGACCAAATACAAAACAATCAATCTCTAACAACCCAAAGAACCAATCTGCCAAGCAAAGAACCATGCAAGTATTTACTTAAGAGATTTTGGTTCTAAGCATAGTCTTTACTAAAGAACCCAAGAAGAACAATCATCTTTTGAGAGCCTAAAGAGGTGTGTCTTCACACCATAGTGGAAAGAACTGAGTGTATGTGGGGTGAGAAGCTCAGGAGAAAGTTTGTTCCGCCAATGAAAGAAACTAAAGCAGCAAGTCTGAGCCTTACAGCCACTTCCGGATCTTAGGGAAGCACCCAGAAGCCGAAGGCCTAAGCCGGCGGGCTCGGCGTGGAGCTCTATACCGACAGACGAGGTGAGAAGGTGAGTCTTCAGAAGCTTGGGATGCGAGACCCAGCGTTTTACGGCTTATTCTCGCTCCTGCAGGAAGCCCAGCGGAGTGATATCAGCGAAGGAGTCGCACGAGAGAACTCGGGAAGGTTACAGACCGAACAGAATCCTAACTGCTCTGTAGAGGAGAAGTGACGTAATGAGGGAAGCGCTGCGGGGACGGAATTATAATAGTCGAGTCTGGGGGGTGACTAAAGTTTTACACAATGAACTCAGTAGCCTTTGTAGCCAGAGAGGGTCACTTTCTTCTGAAGTCGTGAGCAGGAATTTTCAGGAGACCAAGTTACGTGCTCAGAGAAGTTAATACGCTGGTTAAAGGTTTTTCAGCCTCTGGAGTCCGCTGAGAAAGAGCGGCGCAGTGAAGAGCTTCGCAGGTGGATACGTTCCTTCTTGTCGAGATTCGGCTTCAGGTGATCTCCATCCAGGAAGCCATCTCAGAAAGACAGAGAGATATATTCCATCGGGAGGTGTTTGGAGTAAATGAGGTCTATGTGGAGGTCACTAGCATAGCCATGGCAAACTGATGTTCAACAGACCTTTGGGTGCCTTTGGGTGGGGCTTGGGGGTAGGGGAGAGTGCCATTGGGTGGGGTAGGGTACAATTGGGTAGGGGCTTGGGAGTTGGGCCGGGATCCATTGGGTAGGCGTGCCGTGGCAAAAAAGTTCAACAGAAGCTCATCTTGGGTGTATATGGAGAAGAGAAGTGGGCCAAGAACTGAGCCCTGGGGGACTCCAGTAATGAGGTATATAGGTACTATATGTTCAACACAGTTACAGAAAGCAGTTTCTCAGAAGTGCATAGAACACATAGAGCACTTTTCTTGCAAACCTGGTTCTAATCAGCAACAATTAACAATCTAATCAATATTATTCAATTCCACATCTATACCAACACTTCTTGAAGGGTTCTTTAGTGGAGACAATGGTTCTAGAAGAAATCATGAACGCTCAAAAGAACTATTTCCATGCTTTAAGGGTTCTTCTACTGTTATACTGTAACTCTACTGTAATGGAACAATAACACAGCAGTAAGATAGTAATTCTAAGCATCTTTCAAGACGCCTCAGGACACCGTACAAGATAAAAACACTAATAATAATAATAGTAATGAAAATAATAATACACCACAATAAATAAGGGGTTAAAGTTTAAATGTAATAGCGTTTGCGGTAGAACAGAACATTTGACTACGAAGATTTCTCCAAATAGTCTAGAACCTGCTGCTGCTCTGTTACTTTGCTGGACTAGAACCTAATCTAGTGTATTTAGATGTTTGGGGTGTAACAGTAATGCAGGATTACTGTTTGAAGAATGAACAGAAGTATTTGAGGTTCATGGTATGTACAGTTCTATGTGCCAAACTATTCGTATTTAATTATATAGTTTTCTATGACAACTTTCATGCAGGTCATCATATCAAAGCAGCTAAATCAAAGCAGCTATCATGGTGTTCCCCAGAGCTCAGTTCTTGGTCCCTAATCTTTATTTATATATATATATATATATATATATATATATAACACATATACTATATATATATATATATCTATCTATCTATATATATATATCTATGTCTCTATATATATATATATATATATATATATATATATATATATATATATATATATATATTAGGGGCCAAGAACTGAGCCCTGGGGAACACCCTAAGAAAGATGAGACGTGTCTAACCTAAACCTGCCAACAGCATCACTGAAGCCACTGACATGCATAGCCTCTTGGGGGCCCCAGCCATGAAGCCATGAAGCCCTGGTTTTAGGGTCCCTTGCCATGCTTTTGGGGTCCCTAGCCATGCATTTGGGCCCCTTATGAAAATGGACGAGGCATTGTGGCACTGCTCTGACTTCGACTTCTGGCTATTAGGAATCCTAGGAAAGAGGGGGGCATAATTTTTGAGGGCCTTGGTTATTAGAGCCCCTACCAAGGGGCCCTAGAAAAGAGCAGGGCATACCATTAGAGGGCCCTTGATCACGAGGGGCGCGGGTTGGGGGGGTTATCCCTGGGCAACTCTTTGCCCAAGGGGCCCAGACTATTCTTGATCCGTCCTTGCTGACACGTCATGACACGCTGTGGTAGATGCAGCAGTGAGGTCCCTTTCTGGCTCTACCTAGAACCACTGTCTTCACTGAAGAACCATCGAAGAACCTTTTTTTAAGAGCCGGGCAAAAACCTTCGGAGGCGAACATCGACCCGAACAGGCGGCTGCTCTAAGCGCTAACGAGCCCCAAGTGTCTGATACATAGCGGTGCAGTGAATGAGATGATCTAATTACCCTCAGAAAGTAACTTCTAATACGCATTACACGAGTACCACCGCTCCCTGCAGGGCCTGCGAGGAGACGCAGCCGCTCGGATTCCAGTGACTCACCGTAACCGAGAGAAACACAGAGCCGAGCCACGCAACGCCACTCGTCTGCAGCGCCGCTGACGTTTGCTCTCGGGGGCAACGGGTTTATAAGCCTGTAAAAGAATGATCTCATCAAAACTGAAGCTAATTGGTGGGCTGCTATTTCAAGCACAGAGGTGGGGGGGTGGGTTGTAGACGGACCCCGCCCTTCAAAACTGTTTCAGTAAGGAATGTCCTCAACTCCATCCCTAACGTCCTTTCAGTCTGGAGCCAACCTTGAGCTTAATCTGTCTGTTTTCCCTCTCTCTCTATATCTCTCTATATCTCTCTATATCTCTCTCTATCTCTCTATCTCTCTCTCTTTCTCACTCTCTCTATATCTCTCTCTATCTCTCTCTCTCTCTCTATCTCTCTATATCTCTCTCTCTCTATATCTCTCTATATCTCTCTATATCTCTCTATATCTCTCTATATCTCTCTATATCTCTCTATATCTCTCTATATCTCTCTATATCTCTCTATATCTCTCTCTATCTCTCTCTCTTTCTCACTCTCTCTATATCTCTCTATATCTCTCTCTATCTCTCTCTCTTTCTCACTCTCTCTATATCTCTCTCTCTCTTTCTCACTCTCTCTATATCTCTCTCTATCTCTCTCTCTTTCTCACTCTCTCTATATCTCTCTCTCTCTATATATATCTCTCTATATCTATATCTATCTCTCTCTCTCTTTCTCACTCTCTCTATATCTCTCTATATCTCTCTCTATCTCTCTCTCTTTCTCACTCTCTCTATATCTCTCTCTCTCTTTCTCACTCTCTCTATATCTCTCTCTATCTCTCTCTCTTTCTCACTATCTCTCTATATCTCTCTATCTCTCTATATCTCTCTATATCTCTCTATATCTCTCTCTATCTCTCTATATCTCTCTATATCTCTCTATATCTCTCTATATCTCTCTATATCTCTCTATATCTCTCTCTATCTCTCTCTATCTCTCTCTATCTCTCTCTATCTCTCTCTATCTCTCTATATCTCTCTCTCTATATCTCTCTCTATCTCTCTATATCTCTCTATATATCTCTCTCTATCTCTCTCTATCTCTCTCTCTTTCTCACTCTCTCTATATCTCTCTCTATCTCTCTCTATCTCTCTCTATCTCTCTATATCTCTCTATATCTCTCTCTACCTCTATCTCTATATCTCTCTATATCTCTCTCTATATTTCTATATCTCTCTCTACCTCTCTCTACCACTATCTCTATCTCTCTCTATCTCTCTCTATCTCTCTATATCTCTCTCTATCTCTCTCTATCTCTCTCTCTTTCTCACTCTCTCTATATCTCTCTCTATATCTCTCTATATCTCTCTCTATCTCTCTATATCTCTCTATATCTCTCTATATCTCTCTCTCTTTCTCACTCTCTCTATATCTCTCTATATCTCTCTCTATCTCTCTCTCTTTCTCACTCTCTCTATATCTCTCTCTCTCTTTCTCACTCTCTCTATATCTCTCTCTATCTCTCTCTCTTTCTCACTCTCTCTATATCTCTCTCTCTCTCTATATCTCTCTATATCTCTCTCTATCTCTCTATATCTCTCTCTCTATATCTCTCTCTATCTCTCTCTCTTTCTCACTCTCTCTATATCTCTCTCTCTCTCTATATCTCTCTATATCTCTCTCTATCTCTCTATATCTCTCTATATCTCTCTCTATCTCTCTCTCTTTCTCACTCTCTCTATATCTCTCTCTATCTCTCTCTCTCTTTCTCTATCTCTCTATATCTCTCTCTTCATCTATATCTCTCTCTATATCTCTCTCTATCTCTCTCTCTCTCTCTATCTCTCTATATCTCTCTCTCTATATCCATCTCTCTCTCTCTCCCTCTATATCTCTCTCTATCTCTCTCTCTTTCTCACTCTCTCTATATCTCTCTATATCTCTCTATATCTCTCTCTCTCTTTCTCACTCTCTATATCTCTCTCTATCCATCTCTCTCTCTCCCTCTATATCTCTCTCTATCTCTCTCTCTTTCTCACTCTCTCTATATCTCTCTCTATCTCTCTCTCTCTTTCTCACTCTCTCTATATCTCTCTCTCTCTATCCATCTCTCTCTCTCTCCCTCTATATCTCTCTCTATCTCTCTCTCTTTCTCACTCTCTCTATATCTCTCTCTTCATCTCGCTCTCTCTCCCTCTATATCTCTCTCTATCTCTCTCTCTTTCTCACTCTCTCTATATCTCTCTCTTCATCTCTCTCTCTCTCTCTATCCATCTCTCTCTCTATCTCTCTCTCTTTCTCACTCTCTCTATATCTCTCTCTTCATCTCTCTCTCTCTCCCTCTATATCTCTCTCTTTCTCACTCTCTCTATATCTCTCTCTTCATCTCTCTCTCTCTCCCTCTATATCTCTCTCTATCTCTCTCTCTTTCTCACTCTCTCTATATCTCTCTCTTCATCTCTCTCTCTCTCTCTCTTTATCCATCTCTCTCTCTCTCTATCTCTCTATATCTCTCTCTTCATCTATATCTCTCTCTATCTCTCTCTCTCTCTTTCTCACTCTCTCTATATCTCTCTCTCTATCCATCTCTCTCTCTCTCCCTCTATATCTCTCTATAGCTCTCTCTTCATCTATATCTCTCTCTATCTCTCTCTCTCTTTCTCACTCTCTCTATATCTCTCTCTTCATCTCTCGCTCTCTATCCATCTCTCTCTCTCTCCCTCTATATCTCTCTTTCTCACTCTCTCTTTCTCACTCTCTCTATATCTCTCTCTTCATCTCTCTCTCTCTCCCTCTATATATCTCTCTCTTTCTCACTCTCTCTATATCTCTCTCTTCATCTCTCTCTCTCTCCCTCTATATCTCTCTCTATCTCTCTCTCTTTCTCACTCTCTCTATATCTCTCTCTTCATCTCTCTCTCTCTCTCTCTCTCTCTATCCATCTCTCTCTCTCTCTATCTCTCTATATCTCTCTCTTCATCTATATCTCTCTCTATCTCTCTCTCTCTTTCTCACTCTCTCTATATCTCTCTCTCTATCCATCTCTCTCTCTCTCCCTCTATATCTCTCTATAGCTCTCTCTTCATCTATATCTCTCTCTATCTCTCTCTCTCTTTCTCACTCTCTCTATATCTCTCTCTTCATCTCTCGCTCTCTATCCATCTCTCTCTCTCTCCCTCTATATCTCTCTTTCTCACTCTCTCTATATCTCTCTCTTCATCTCTCTCTCTCTCTCTATCCATCTCTCTCTCTCCCTCTATATCTCTCTCTATCTTTCTCACTCTCTCTATATATCTCTCTCTCTCTATCCATCTCTCTCTCTCCCTCTATATCTCTCTCTATCTCTCTCTCTCTATATCTCTCTCCCTATCTCTCTCTCTCTCCCTATCTCTCTCTCTCCCTCTATATCTCTCTCTATCTCTCTCTCTTTCTCACTCTCTCTATATCTCTCTCTTCATCTCTCTCTCTCTCTCTTTATCCATCTCTCTCTCTCTCTATCTCTCTATATCTCTCTCTTCATCTATATCTCTCTCTATCTCTCTCTCTCTCTTTCTCACTCTCTCTATATCTCTCTCTCTATCCATCTCTCTCTCTCTCCCTCTATATCTCTCTATAGCTCTCTCTTCATCTATATCTCTCTCTATCTCTCTCTCTCTTTCTCACTCTCTCTATATCTCTCTCTTCATCTCTCGCTCTCTATCCATCTCTCTCTCTCTCCCTCTATATCTCTCTTTCTCACTCTCTCTATATCTCTCTCTTCATCTCTCTCTCTCTCCCTCTATATCTCTCTCTCTTTCTCACTCTCTCTATATCTCTCTCTTCATCTCTCTCTCTCTCCCTCTATATCTCTCTCTATCTCTCTCTCTTTCTCACTCTCTCTATATCTCTCTCTTCATCTCTCTCTCTCTCTCTCTCTCTATCCATCTCTCTCTCTCTCTATCTCTCTATATCGCTCTCTTCATCTATATCTCTCTCTATCTCTCTCTCTCTCTTTCTCACTCTCTCTATATCTCTCTCTCTATCCATCTCTCTCTCTCTCCCTCTATATCTCTCTATAGCTCTCTCTTCATCTATATCTCTCTCTATCTCTCTCTCTCTCACTCTCTCTATATCTCTCTCTTCATCTCTCGCTCTCTATCCATCTCTCTCTCTCTCCCTCTATATCTCTCTTTCTCACTCTCTCTATATCTCTCTCTTCATCTCTCTCTCTCTCTCTATCCATCTCTCTCTCTCCCTCTATATCTCTCTCTATCTTTCTCACTCTCTCTATATCTCTCTCTCTCTATCCATCTCTCTCTCTCCCTCTCTCTCTCTCTTCTCTCTCTCTCTATATCTCTCTCCCTCTCTCCATCTCCCCTCTCTCTCTCTCCATTTCTCCTCATCTCTCTCCTCCCTCTCTCTCTATCTCTCTCTTTTTCTCACTCTCTCTATATCTCTCTCTCTCCCATCTCTCTCCATCTCCCCTCTCTCTCTCTCTCTCTCCCTCTCTCACTCCATCTCTCTCGTTCTCTCTCTCAGGAACAATGAACAGTGAGTGAAAGAAAGTTGTATGACATCATCATCATCATAATTGAGATTTTTTTTGTCTGATCTTGTGTCTTTATTTCGTTTCTTTCTTACACCAACCCACCTACTCACTCATTCACCAACACATCCACCCACCCTCTCATTCACCCACCCAGCCATTCATTCATCCCCCACCCACCTTCTCATTCATCCACCCACCCACCCTCTCATTCATCCACCCACCCACCCTCTCATTCATCCACCCACCCACCCACTCATCCACCCACCCACCCACTCATCCACCCACCCACCCACTCATCCACCCACCCACTCATCCACCCACCCACCCACCCTCTCATTCACCCACCCAGCCATTCATTCATCCCCCACCCACCTTCTCATTCATCCACCCACCCACCCTCTCATTCATCCACCCACCCACCCTCTCATTCATCCACCCACCCACCCACTCATCCACCCACCCACCCACTCATCCACCCACCCACCCACTCATCCACCCACCCACCCACCCTCTCATTCACCCACCCAGCCATTCATCCACCCAGCCATTCATCCACCCACCCACCCACCCTCTCATTCATCCACCCACCCACCCTCTCATTCACCCACCCAGCCATTCATTCATCCCCCACCCACCTTCTCATTCATCCACCCACCCACCCTCTCATTCATCCACCCACCCACCCTCTCATTCATCCACCCACCCACCCTCTCATTCACCCACCCACCCACCCTCTCATTCACCCACCCACCCACCCTCTCATTCACCCACCCACCCTCTCATTCACCCACCCAGCCATTCATCCACCCAGCCATTCATCCACCCACCCACCCACCCTCTCATTCATCCACTCACCCACCCTCTCATTCATCCACCCACCCACCCTCTCATTCACCCACCCACCCACCCTCTCATTCACCCACCCACCCTCTCATTCACCCACCCAGCCATTCATCCACCCAGCCATTCATCCACCCACCCACCCACCCTCTCATTCATCCACCCACCCACCCTCTCATTCATCCACCCACCCACCTTCTCATTCATCCACCCAGCCATTCATTCATCCCCCACCCACCCTCTCATTCACCCACCCAGCCATTCATTCATCCCCCACCCACCTTCTCATTCATCCACCCACCCACCCTCTCATTCATCCACCCACCCACCCACCCACCCACCCAGCCATTCATCCACCCACCCAGCCATTCATCCACCCACCCACCCTCTCATTCATCCACCCACCCACCCACTCATTCATCCACCCTCCCACCCACTCATTCATCCACCCTCCCACCCACTCATTCATCCACCCACCCACCCTCTCATTCATCCACCCACCCACCCCTTTCATTCATTCACCAACCCACCTACTCACTCATTCACCAACACATCCACCCACCCTCTCATTCACCCACCCAGCCATTCATTCATCCCCCACCCACCTTCTCATTCATCCACCCACCCACCCTCTCATTCATCCACCCACCCACCCTCTCATTCATCCACCCACCCACCCTCTCATTCATCCACCCACCCACCCTCTCATTCACCCACCCAGCCATTCATCCACCCACCCTCTCATTCATCCACCCACCCACCCACTCATTCATCCACCCACCCACCCACTCATTCATCCACCCTCCCACCCACTCATTCATCCACCCTCCCACCCACTCATTCATCCACCCACCCACCCTCTCATTCATCCACCCACCCACCCTCTCATTCATTCACCAACCCACCTACTCACTCATTCACCAACACATCCACCCACCCTCTCATTCACCCACGCACCCACCCTCTCATTCATCCACCCACCCACCCAGTCATTCATCCATCCACCCACCCTCTCATTCACCCTCCCACCCACCCAGTCATTCATCCACCCACCCACCCAGTCATTCATCCACCCACCCACCCTCTCATTCATCCACCCACCCACCCTCTCATTCATCCATCCACCCACCCTCTCATTCATCCACCCACCCACCCAGTCATTCATCCACCCACCCACCCACTCATTCATCCACCCACCCACCCTCTCATTCATCCATCCACCCACCCACTCATTCATTCACCAACCCACCTACTCACTCATTCACCAACACATCCACCCACCCTCTCATTCACCCACCCAGCCATTCATTCATCCCCCACCCACCTTCTCATTTATCCACCCACCCACCCTCTCATTCATCCACCCACCCACCCACTCATTCATCCACCCACCCACCCACTCATTCATCCACCCTCCCACCCACTCATTCATCCACCCACCCACCCTCTCATTCATCCACCCACCCACCCTCTCATTCATTCACCAACCCACCTACTCACTCATTCACCAACACATCCACCCACCCTCTCATTCACCCACCCACCCACCCTCTCATTCACCCACCCACCCACCCAGTCATTCATCCACCCACCCACCCAGTCATTCATCCACCCACCCACCCAGTCATTCATCCACCCACCCACCCAGTCATTCATCCACCCACCCACCCTCTCATTCATCCACCCACCCACCCTCTCATTCACCCACCCACCCACCCAGTCATTCATCCACCCACCCACCCAGTCATTCATCCACCCACCCACCCACCCAGTCATTCATCCACCCACCCACCCACCCAGTCATTCATCCACCCACCCACCCAGTCATTCATCCACCCACCCACCCAGTCATTCATCCACCCACCCACCCTCTCATTCATCCACCCACCCACCCACTCATTCATCCACCCACCCACCCACTCATTCATCCACCCACCCACCCACTCATTCATCCACCCACCCACCCATTCATCCACCCACCCACCCTCTCATTCATCCATCCACCCTCTCATTCATCCATTCAACCAACCCACTCATTCATTCACCAACCCACCTACTCACTCATTCACCAACACATCCACCCACCCTCTCATTCACCAACCCAGCCATTCATTCATCCCCCACTCACTCTCTCATTCATGTGTGGTCATGAAGACCACCTGAACGGTCAGAGGGTTAATCACTGACCACCGTGTGCGATCAATCATGATTAACAAGCTCCTCAGCGCACGAGCCCACCGCCGAGCTAACAGAGGATAAATAGGAGCACTGACGCTCTAGTGTTCTAGATAACATCAGAGCTGTGTACAATCCACTGACCCCAGAACCACATACTCAGCCTGCTGTACAGTGGAAGTGAGTCTTATCACCCGTATCACCATTACTCTCAATTACACTAGTGCAGAGAGAGAGAGAGAGAGAGAGAGAGAGAGAGAGAGAGAGAGAGAGAGAGAGAGAGACAGAGAGAGAGACAGAGACACAGAGAGACAGAGAGAGACAGAGACAGAGAGAGATACAGAGAGAGAGAGTGAGAGAGAGAGAGAGAGAAAGAGACAGACAGAGAGAGAGACACAGAGAAAGAGAGAGAG
>CM038702.1:64974735-65009735 GCA_021613375.1 Megaleporinus macrocephalus | reverse complement strand
TGCTGTAGCTCTGAATTTCCCCACTGTGGGGACTAATAGAGGATTATCTTATTTAAATAAAGTCTATTATTATTATTATTATTATTATTATTATTATTAAAATTAATATTAGCCTGCCTAATCACAGCTTTCTGTGAACTAGGTCAATTACGTTAGTGAGAACAATGCAAACCACCTCACGCTGTTCATTCATTCACCAGTGTGTTCAAATGCACCGCTTGGAGTGACTCAATCACAACATGCGGCAATACAGTCGCAATGCTGGCACTGTGGCTGCGTCACGCAGGCCTAGTTTGCATAAGCATCGCGGCCAATTGTTAGCCTAAAGCGCAGCTCACTGACACACCGGCCAGGCTTGAACAAATCCAGGAGGAAAAGAGAGTGATGAGAGAAAGAGAGAGACACAGAGAGAGAGAGGGAGGGAGGGAGAGACAGAGGGAGGGAGAGTACAGCTCCAGCACACCGCCGCAGAACGGCATCGCGGACTGTTCTCGGAATAACTTGCCAAAAAGTTTGCTGGAAGAGACAAACACAGTTATATTTCAGTGACAGAGAGCGAGGTGGTTATATATCAGGCAGCAGAAACACTACAGGCCGGGAACGCACCAGAAATATCTGCTGTCAAAATACAACCTGGAGACAGGTAATAAAACCTAAAACTGCAGCACAGCGAGAAGCTAAACACACACACACACACACACACACACACACACATATATACACACAGTCTACAATACTTTGATTACAATTTGCTATTAAAGGCCGAGATCAGGGAGTCTGTACAGTTCTAATACAAGAGTCCAGTTACACGACCTAAACACACGTCTACATCTACAACCTGATCATTAGTCATGCTGGCATACGATAAGAGAAGCTTACCAATACCAACCACTGTATACCAACCACTGTATACCAACCACTACACTATACCAACCACTGTATACCAACCACTACACTATACCAACCACTGTATACCAACCACTACACTATACCAACCACTGTATACCAACACACTACACTATACCAACCACTGTATACCAACCACTACACTATACCAACCACTGTATACCAACCACTACACTATACCAACCACTGTATACCAACCCTCTACATTATACCAACCACTGTATACCAACCACTACACTATACCAACTACTGTATACCAACCTACTACACTATACCAACCACTACACTATACCAACCACTGTATACCAACCACTACACTATACCAACCACTGTATACCAACCTACTACACCATACCAACCACTGTATACCAACCTACTACACTATACCAACCACTGTATACCAACCACTACACCATACCAACCACTGTATACCAACCTACTACACCATACCAACCACTGTATACCAACCACTACACTATACCAACCACTGTATACCAACCCACTACACTATACCAACCACTGTATACCAACCACTACACTATACCAACCACTGTATACCAACCTACTACACCATACCAACCACTGTATACCAACCTACTACACTATACCAACCACTGTATACCAACCACTACACTATACCAACCACTGTATACCAACCACTACACTATACCAACCACTGTATACCAACCACTACACTATACCAACCACTGTATACCAACCCACTACATTATACCAACCCACTACATTATACCAACCACTGTATACCAACCACTACACTATACCAACCACTGTATACCAACCACTACACTATACCAACCACTGTATACCAACCCACTACACTATACCAACCACTGTATACCAACCACTACACTATACCAACTACTGTATACCAACCACTACACTATACCAACCACTGTATAGCAACCCACTACACTATACCAACCACTGTATACCAACCACTACACTATACCAACCACTGTATACCAACCTACTACACCATACCAACCACTGTATACCAACCACTACACTATACCAACCACTGTATACCAACCACTACACTATACCAACCACTGTATACCAACCACTACACTATACCAACCACTGTATACCAACCACTACACTATACCAACCACTGTATACCAACCACTACACTATACCAACCACTGTATACCAACCACTACACTATACCAACCACTGTATACCAACCACTACACCAAAGTGTGAACACAAAGTGTAAAGACAAAAAACAATCTGAATATTTAGCTGTCAGGTTTGCTCACAATGGTGGTGAATGGAACCAGACCTCCACCACTAAAAGCTCCCTCACAGAAACTTATTACAAGGTCATGAACAGCCTGAGACGTCGTATATGATAATGTTTTGGCTTAAAAAGAATTTTATTCTGTTAATGTTAATCCATGCATGGTGGAGGAATACATACAGTGTGCTGTGAAGCAAAACAGACCCCAAAGAATGTATTAGTCCAAATGTATTAGTTCAGATTATTCACTACTCCACCATTATCTACATTACACGTCCACTCAGAGGACGTAAATAACAGTAAATAAAATGAATAAAATAAAATCTATATTTGTATTGTAGACATGGAGACGTCTGGTTCCCATCACCACCACTATAAAGAAGTCGGAGCTGGTATAAAGAAACGCTGGTCTCTGACAGCCCAGCGCTGTATCTAATTAAAACTGACGAATAGTCTGATCTGGGCCGCGTTGGAGTTTGCTTGGTTTGAAGTGAATGATCCGTGCGGCTCCTCCTGCCCCCATTAACCCTCCACCCGGGCAGCTCCGGCTACGAGCTCCGTCTGAACCGAGAGGACAGAACGGCACCATCGCAGCGCCACAGCCTCCTCTCATCATTCACTCACACTGGAGACAAACTCACTGGCACTCTGACGGGGGAGAGAGAGGAAGAAAGACTGAGACAGAGAAGAAAGAGAGAGGAGTAGAATAATAGCAGCTAATTTTTCAGCTAGAACAGTTTCACCATTTTCATTGAGTCCCCATCAGCACGGCAGACCCCCCGCTAAATTATTCACACTCCCCATCCAGTCGCGCTCTGGGTATAAATACAGGGGGCTTCATTCACACACGGGAAACAAACAGAACAGCCAAACAAACCAGTGGAAGGTATTTAAGAGAAGAACACTGAGGTGTTTGAGCTCTATGAGCTGAAATGACTGCTGTTGTGTAAAACAATTGCCTAATCACAGCGACCGTCATCAAAAACACAGAAGATGAGAAAAAAAAACAAGGTGTGCAAAGAAACACTTCACATATACATTTACATAAGAATATACACAATATATATGTACAGGGGTTGGACAATGAAACTGAAACACCTGGTTTTAGACCACAATAATTGATTAGTATGGTGTAGGGTCTCCTTTTGCGGCCAGTACAGCGTCAGTTGGTTTTGGGAATGACATATACAAGTCCTGCTCAGTGGTCAGAGGGATTTTAAGCCATTCTTCTTGCAGGACAGTGTCCAGGTCACTACGTGATGCTGGTGGAGGAAAAAATTTCCTGACTCGCTCCTCCTAAACACCCCAAAGTGGTTCAATAATATTTAGATCTGGTGACTGTGCAGGTCTTGGGAGATGTTCAACTTCACTTTCATGTTCATCAAACCGTCTTTCTCCAGTCCTGCTGAGTGTATTGGTGCATCGTCATCCTGATACACGGCACCACCTTCAGGATACAATGTTTGAACCATTGGATGCACATGGTCCTCCAGAATGGTTCAGTAGTCCTTGGCGGTGATGCGCCCATCTAGCACAAGTATTGGGCCAAACCATCACTGATCCACCCCCATGCCTCACTCTGGGCATGCAACAGTCTGGGTGGTCTGCTTCTTTGGGGCTTCTCCACTCCGTAACTCTCCCGGATGTAAACAGTAAAGGTGGATCATCAGAGAACAATACATGTTTCACATTGTCCACAGCCCAAGATTTACACTCCTTGCACCATTGAAACTGACATTCATACAATGTCTGGGGCGTCCAGGAGAAATCTGGAACTACACTTCTTCAAACTGGAGCTCAAGATCTGATCTACTTCTCTCACAATAAGATCTTCATGTTACTTTGTATGGTATGTATGATTATTTACATCAGTTCTAATCAGATCTGCTGTTCTTACTGGTGAACATAGCATATTGTAATATATATATATATATATATATTACAATATGCTGAGAGCCACACTAGGAGGATCACGGGAGGCACAAACTACATTATGTTAAATAAATAAATAAATAAATTAATTAATTAATTATTGAAAATGGACAGCAGCATTATAGAGACTGACGATGGTTGTGCTGTGTAATGCTTTCCTGACGCTTTAGTTTTTTTTACTATTTATGCCGACTGAGTAACGAGCGCCTCTGACCTGAGCATCACATGCGCTTGCCAGCCGAGCGGTGTACCGGTTGGGCTCCAGTCTGTACATCTTCAGTCGGAGCCAAAGAGTTTAACTGGGGGCGACCGGAGGGGTCGAAGTCATTTGGTTCTTACTTGTATATTAAAGAATGAAAAATGCATGAATGTGACATGCGCTGCGCTCTCCTGCAGTGTGTCTGTGCCCTGCAGGTCTGGGTTATAATAAGCTGAGGGAGGAACTGGACCTGGCCTGCACGGAGAGCAATAAACCCACAGCAAAACACTCTACACACTCCCACTGCCCGCCTGACAAAAGGGCTGCGTCCGGTCCAGACGACCCATCATTAAAAAGGTCACCGGCGTAACCACAGAGATTTAATGCAAGACAGAAAAAAAAAAATAATAATAACTACACGAGGCTGGCCAGGAAGAAAGAAAGCGCGAAGAAAGAGACGGAAGACAAATAAAAACACTGTCGTCCAATTTCAGACTATAATTCATTACTCGTGGATCATTCCCAGCAATGCAGGGTGATCTGTTGTGCTGGTGTGAGTGGATCAGACACATGTAGACTACTTGCTGGTCCACCTTGTAGATGTAAAGTCAGAGACAGTAGCTCATCTGCTGCTGCACAGTTTGTGTTCTCTAGTCCTTCATCAGTGGACACAGGACGCCGCCCACAGGACACTGCTGTCTGGATAGTTTTGGTTCGTGGACGATTCTCAGTCCAGCAGAGACACTGAGGTGTTTAAACACTCCAGCAGCAGCATTGCTGTGTCTGATCCACTCACCCCAGCACAACACACACTAACACACCACCACCGGGCACAGGGCAGCGTCCTGTGTCCACTGATGAAGAACTAGAGAACACAAACTGTTCAGCAGCAGATGAGCTACTGTCTCTGACTTTACATCTACAAGGTGGACCAGCAAGTAGTAGGAGTGTCTAATAGAGTGGACAGTGAGTGGACACAGTGTTTAAACACTCCAGCAGCAGCACTGCTGTGTCTGATCCACTCACACCAGTACAACAGATCACCCTGCATTGCTGGGAACGATCCACCAACACTCTATTAGACACTCCTACTACTTGCTGGTCCACCTTGTAGATGTAAAGTCAGAGACAGTAGCTCATCTGCTGCTGCACAGTTTGTGGACGCCGCCCACAGGACACTGCTGTCTAGATAGTTTTGGTTGTGGGACGATTCTCAGTCACCACCACGTCAGTGTCACTGCAGTGCTGAGAATAACTCTACCTGCTCTGTGGGGGTCCTGTGGGGGTCCTGATCATTAAAGAACAGAGTAATAAAGTGTACAGAGAATCAGATGAACTCCAGTCAGTATGTGGAGCTCAGGTATAGGGTTGTGTGGAGGTTCTAGTCTGTCCTCTTATTGTTATAGTTCCTCTACAGAAGATAACAGGACAGTAAGACTGTGTGTGTGTGAGTGTGTCCCTGTATGGCTTCCCGGAGGATCTTGTTTGGGATCCGAGCTGTAATGGATGCAGGACGGAACGCCGGGCAGCTCCGTTCTTCCTGACAGCACACGCCAGCGAGAAAGCCATTAAGGCAGGTAAGTGGGACGTTACGGCGAATTACACTGTCAGCCCTGAGGACGCACCCCCCCCAGACAACGACCCTTAAAAGTCTGATCCCTCGGTGAGCGCGGCGTCTGATCTGATCCACGGGCATGTACAGCAGAAGAGCATTAGCGGTCAGCACAGGACGCATACCCGTCGAGACCCGTACAGACAACGTCTGGTTCAGCTTTTCAAACGACTGAACATCAAACACCAGCCACGCCTCGTTTTCAGGAAAGTCAAAAACATATTTTACTATTTTTACATCTCCTGACAAACGACAATAGGCCGCCCATCACCATCCAAAGAAACACAAGCTTCTCCAAACTGGTAATTCATTCTAGGTGGATCATTCCCAACAATGCAGGGTGATCTGTTGTACTGGTGTGAGTGGATCAGACACAGCAGTGCTGCTGCTGGAGTGTACAAACACTGTGTCCACTCACTGTCCACTCAATTAGACACTCCTACTACTTGCTAGTGTGTGTGTGTGTGTGTGTGTGGGTGTTTCACTGCCCCCTAGTGTGTGTGCACTAGTGTGTGTGTGCACTAATTTGTGTGTGGGGGGGGGGGGGGTTCACTGCCCCCTAGTGTGTGTGTGCAATAGTTTGTGTGTGTGGGGGTGTTTCACTGCCCCCTAGTGTGTGTGTGTGTGTGTGTGTGGGTGGGTGTGTGTGTGTGGGTGTTTCACTGCGTCCTAGTGTGTATGTGCACTAGTGAGTGTGTGTGCACTAGTGAGTGTGTGTGTGGGTGTTTCACTGCCTCCTAGTGTGTGTGTGCACTAGTGTGTGTGTGTGCACTAGTGAGTGTGTGTGTGGGTGTTTCACTGCCCCCTAGTGTGTGTGTGCACTAGTTTGTGTGTGTGGGGGTGTTTCAGTGCCCCCAAGTGTGTGTGTGTGTGTGTGGGTGTGTGTGTGTGTGTGGGTGTTTCACTGCGTCCTAGTGTGTATGTGCACTAGTGAGTGTGTGTGTGGGTGGACACGCTGGACACTGCTCGCTGGACACTGCTCACTGGACACTGCTCACTGGATAAACTGGACCTCCAGATCAACAGTTCCAGCAGACCACGCTGGTCACTGCTCACTGGATATTCGGACCTCCAGATCAACAGCTCCAGCAGACCACGCTGGTCACTGCTTGCTGGATAAACTGGACCTCCAGATCAACAGCTCCAGCAGACCACGCTGGACACTGCTCGCTGGACACTGCTCACTGGATATTCGGACCTCCAGATCAACAGCTCCAGCAGACCACGCTGGTCACTGCTTGCTGGATAAACTGGACCTCCAGATCAACAGCTCCAGCAGACCACGCTGGACACTGCTCGCTGGACACTGCTCGCTGGATAAACTGGACCTCCAGATCAACAGCTCCAGCAGACCACGCTGGACACTGCTCGCTGGATAAACTGGACTTACAGATCAACAGCTCGAGCAGACCACGCTGGACACTGCTCACTGGATATTCGGACCTCCAGATCAACAGCTCCAGCAGACCACGCTGGTCACTGCTCACTGGACACTGCTCACTGGATAAACTGGACCTCCAGATCAACAACTTCAGCAGACCACGCTGGACACTGCTCGCTGGACACTGCTCACTGGACACTGCTCACTGGATAAACTGGACCTCCAGATCAACAACTTCAGCAGACCACGCTGGACACTGCTCGCTGGATAAACTGGACCTCCAGATCAACAGCTCCAGCAGACCACGTTGGACACTGCTCGCTGGATAAACTGGACCTACAGATCAACAGCTCCAGCAGACCACGCTGGACACTGCTCACTGGACACTGCTCACTGGATAAACTGGACCTCCAGATCAACAGCTCCAGCAGACCACGCTGGACACTGCTCACTGGACACTGCTCACTGGATAAACTGGACCTCCAGATCAACAACTTCAGCAGACCACGCTGGACACTGCTCACTGGATAAACTGGACCTACAGATCAACAGTTCCAGCAGACCACGCTGGACACTGCTCACTGGATAAACTGGACCTACAGATCAACAGCTCGAGCAGCCTTTACAGCCTCCAGAGTAACACAAGCCCACAAGCTGTATGAACGGGGTTTACATGCAAAAGTTTAAACACCCCATTAAATATACAACAGGAACTCCATGTGCTCTGATTGTTTGTGGGCGTGTGCACACGTCTGTAGTTCACATCAATATGTAAACACTCAGAACCGATCAAAGACCACCTGAGTGAGAGAATATTCCTGTTTTCTTTCAGCTCGTGCAACAAAGAGACGTTAAAAGAGGAATTTCCAGCTTTTTTAAGATCATACGCTCTGCAGTTCTGAGAAGCGGTGATCATGAAGTGGAGCAGGAGTCTTCTGAAAGGCAGAACTAGCAGGAATTAAAAGGGTAAAGATGCAAACGGTTTAATTCTAGTGATCAAGAAGCATTAAGAGAGTATCAATCCCTCAGCTTGAGCAGAAGTGGCACAGCGTTTACGGTCTGGCAGGTGAGACGCTCACACTAAAGTCTGGCCAGCTGGAAAACATTGTAAATGTAAACAGGGGGCAGTGAATTTGTGACGTGTATTCAACTGAACACAGCACAGAGACAAGAAACTTGATGTTTAAACTACTTAACGTTGTGTTCATATACACGATGGTGCCTGAAACATGTTCCAGAAGAGTTGGGACCACCACTCCTATAACAGTGGTCAGTAACGGTTTGGGAATTGAGGACCATGATTGTCGTATTTGAATGTTTTCTCGATGTTCCTGCAAAGAAAACAGCTGCTCAGCAGTCTGAGGTCTCCACCGGGGCAGGGCATACCCCTCAACCCAGAATACAGGTTCAGGGACTTTTAACTGCTAACTATTCACGGACACTGTTTCCCGCGGCGGAGTCTATCTTTTAAACCCAAGCGTGATCACCTGTTACCTGCTGACCTGTGCAAAGTTTAAAATCAGCAGTGTTTGACCATTTCACAAGTTCACCCCGACTTTTGAGGAATGTGTTGCAGGAATTAAATTTGGAGCTACACTGCTGTGTAAAAGTCTTTGAGATGTAATCTGTAATCTTTATATTACAAGACCAGTAATATAGTAACATAAATCTCATTTTGTAAGAAGTAGATAATATCGAGTGCGCCGATGGGTGTTAGGAAAGGGGGTTGGGATGAGGGTTGGGATGGGTGTTTGGGAAGGGGTGTTCGGGATGGGGTTTTTGGGGTGGGGTGTTCGGGATGGGGTTTTTGGGATGGGGTGTTTGGGGTTGGGGTTTGGGATGGAGTGTTTGGGGTTGGGGTTTGGGATGGGGTGTTTGGGGTTGGGGTTTGGGATGGAGTGTTTGGGGTTGGGGTTTGGGATGGGGTGTTTGCGGTTGGGGTTTGGGATGGGTTTTTGGGGTGGGGTATTTTGATAGGGGTTTGGGGTGGGGTGTTCGGGATGGGGTTTTTGGGATGGGGTGTTTGGGGTTGGGATGGAGTGTTTGGTGTTGGGGTTTGGGATGGGGTGTTTGGAATGGGGGTGTGGGATGGGGGTTTGGGACGGGGGTGTTTGGAATAGGTGTGTTTTGTTGGGTGTTTGGGATGGGGGTGTGGGATGGGGGTTTGGGACGGGGGTGTTTGGAATGGGGGTGTTTTTTTGGGTGTTTGGGATGGGGGTGTGGGATGGGGTGTTTAGGGTGGTGTTCTGATACAAAGTATCATAATACAAAGTAACAAATATCTTATTTTGAAACCAGGAGATATCTTAGTATAGATATGATGTGCACCAAGGGGCTTGGTATGGGGTGTTTAGGATGGGGTGGTTGGGATAGGGGAGTTGGAATAGGGGTGTTTGGGATGAGGGTTGGGATGAGAGGCAGGAATAGGGTCGTTTGAGATGGGGCGTTGGGATGGGGGCGGTTGAGATGGGGGCGTGTAGGATTGGGCGCTGGGATGGGGCGTTGGGATGGGGTGGTTGGGATGGGGGTTGGGATGGCGTGTCTGGGATGAGGGTTGGGATGGGGTGTCTGGGATGAGGGTTGGGATGAGGGTTGTGATGGGGTGTTTGGGATGAGGGTTGTGATGGGGTGTTTGGGATGAGGGTTGGGATGGGGTGTTTGGGATGAGGGTTGGGATAGGGCATTGGAATAGGGGCATTTAGGATGGGGTGTTTGGGATGAGGGTTGGGATGGGGTGTTTGGGATGAGGGTTGGGATGGGGTGTTTGGGATGAGGGTTGGGATAAGGCATTGGAATAGGGGCGTTTAGGATGGGGTGTTTGGGATGAGGGTTGTGATGGGGTGTTTGGGATGAGGGTTGGGATAGGGCATTGGAATAGGGGCGTTTAGGATGGGGTGTTTGGGAAGAGGGTTGGGATATGGTGTTTGAGATAAGGGTTGGGATAGGGCATTTGAACAGGGGTCTTTAGGATGGGGTGTTTGGGAAGAGGGTTGGGATATGGTGTTTGAGATAAGGGTTGGGATAGGGCATTTGAACAGGGGTCTTTAGGATGGGGTGTTTGGGAAGAGGGTTGGGATATGGTGTTTGAGATAAGGGTTGGGATAGGGCATTTGAACAGGGGTCTTTAGGATGGGGTGTTTGGGAAGAGGGTTGGGATATGGTGTTTGAGATAAGGGTTGGGATAGGGCATTTGAATAGGGGTCTTTAGGATGGGGTGTTTGGGAAGAGGGTTGGGATATGGTGTTTGAGATAAGGGTTGGGATAGGGTGTTGGAACAGGAGCGTTTAGGATGGGGTGTTTGGGATGAGGGTTGGGATGGGGTGTTGGAATAGGAGCGTTTAGGATGGGGTGTTTGGGATGAGGGTTGGGATGGGGTGTCTGTAGATCCAGATTTCTCCTGGACGCCCCAGACATTGTATGAATGTATTCAGTTCCTTTAGCAGTAATCTTGATTTAGCTTAATGAAGTACTGAGCAGTCAAAGCAGGTATTAGATGAGAACTGATAATAATACTGGGTTGTTTGTAGAAGGAGAAGCTTGGAAAGGGTTAAATAAACACACTGACGTATGTAAAAACACTACTTACTCTATTAATACTGATTAATATTTAAAAGATAAACAGCTTCCTGTCTGGAAAAACAGCTTTTTCAATACTACAATGTCCCCAAGTGACTAAACCTGTACTGTCCCTGTAAAGTCCTGCTACAATATCTCTGCCTTTCTTCTTAGATTTGTACTGAACTTACTGTGCCGGCTGTTGGGATGTGAGCTTATAAAAGCTAAACATTCTATAAAAGAGCGAACACACAGCCAGGGTGTGATTGTATAAGAGTCAGCGCGATATATGAGGAGCGTTCAGACGCAGCCTCCACTAAAAGAAACCCTCTGTCACTTTAATAAGTGGTTCCTGGAGCTGGAAGACTGAAGCGATGCTAAAAACAGAAGGAAGAAGACTGAATAAGGCTTATAAAGATAGAGCCACACAGACAAGCCAAATCCCCATATTTCACCGCTGCCTTTCCAAGCATGATACTCAGTTGCTAAGTAACACTCAGACTCAGCACCGGCTAGCCACTTCTGCCGTCTCACGTACGATAAAGACACGACTCTGACAGGGACGGAGCGAGAGACGCAGCCAAGTTTGAATTCCTGAACCTGAAAAGCTTGAAATAAAAAAAAATCCCATCATAACAGCAGAGCTCGCTTTCGTTAAAGGGCCCGCCTGGACCTTCTGCTGGCTCCGCTTCCAAAATACAAGCTGGAGTATGTGTCATCTTCGCTGTCCAGAGACGAGACGCGTATCTCTAACAATGTCGATTTTTATTTTTCTACATCTTCTGAACACAACAGCTGCCGTTTACATTGTCTGGAAATTTCATGATGAATGGACCAATAGAAGGGCTTCAAAACAGCTTGGAGAAAATTCTGGTTCCATTGACTTGCATTGAAAGACAAGACAGTTTTTGGCCTCTCCTGTAAAGTTGCTGGTTTGGAGGTACTTGTTTACTTTGGACAGCCATGATATGCTGTTTATGGTCACTGCAGAACCTACAGTCCAAGTATGGAAACTTTGAGAGGTCTGATTGAACTGTTTTGTGATGTCCATCCATCCATCCATCCATCCATCCATCCATCCATCCATCCCATCCATCCCATCCATCCCATCCATCCCATCCATCCCATCCATCCAATCCCGCTAGTTGGGGGCGCCAATCCCAGCCATTGGGTGATGGCAGGGTACACCATGGACAGTTCGGCAGTCCATCACACACTCATGCCTATGGGCAATTTAGACTGAGTGATCAGCCTAATGCTGACCGTACACTAGAAGACCTCTAGAAGACTCTGAAAAGACGTCTAACACCCTCTCACATCTAAACACTAGTCACAGACTTTTAGTCACAGACTAGTCACAGGCTATGATTTTGTAAAGACTGGGGGTCTTTCAGAGACACTGTTTAAAAGACTCAACTAGAGTCCTTCTAAGATTACTCCACAGCTCACTCCACCAGTTTCTACCCCTTTTGTACACCCCAGGAGAACTGTTTCCGAACCCTCGCTGGACTCCCCTCCATGTCTAACTTCTTTACCCGCCAGACATTCCTTGTTGGAGGAGCTGTACGCGGGGGCATGTTCCTTGTGGCTTCCCGTGTGGTGGTGAACAGAGCTCTCCTATTGGTTGTCAACGATGTTCATGTCACTGTTTGCGTGAGCCAAGACTTCAGACTTATGATAATATTAAACACAATTGATTTTATTGGAACGCTAGGACGAGAACAAGACTGACCTTAACAGGCAGTCTTGACCACCTCACACTAAACCATCGAGACAATGTGAGCGCAACTCAACTCTAGCAAGACCCTCAAGAGTTTGGGAGGAAGGTTTGGGAGGGAGGTTGGAATGTTGGACGGATTTTGAGATGGTGGTTTGTGATGTGTTTTGGGATGAGGGTTTGTGATGTTTGGCATATGGTTTGGGATGGGGTTTGGATTTGGGATGGGGTTTGGGACATGGTTTGAGATGTGTTTTGGGATGGGGGTTTGGGATGGGAGTTTGAGATGGGAGTTTTCGACGGGGGTTTGGGATGCTGTTTGGGATGGGGGTTTGGAATGGGTGTTTAAGATGAGGGCTGGGATGACTCGTGACTCAACTCTAGCAAGACTCTCATGATTTTGGGAGGAAGGTTTGGGAGGGAGGTTGGAATGTTGGACGGATTTTGAGATGGTGGTTTGTGATGTGTTTTGGGATGAGGGTTTGTGATGTTTGGCATATGGTTTGGGATGGGGTTTGGATTTGGGATGGGGTTTGGGACATGGTTTGAGATGTGTTTTGGGATGGGGGTTTGGGATGGGAGTTTGAGATGGGAGTTTGGGACGGGGGTTTGGGATGCTGTTTGGGATGGGGGTTTGGAATGGGTGTTTAAGATGAGGGCTGGGATGACTCGTGACTCAACTCTAGCAAGACTCTCATGATTTTGGGAGGAAGGTTTGGGAGGGAGGTTGGAATGTTGGACGGATTTTGAGATGGTGGTTTGTGATGTGTTTTGGGATGGGGGTTTGGGACGTTGTTTGGCACATGGTTTGGGATGGGGGTTTGGGATGCTGTTTGGGATGGGGGTTTGGAATGGGTGTTTAAGATGTGGGCTGGGATGACTCACGACTCAACTCTAGCAAGACTCGTGATTTTGGAAGGGGGGTTTGGGAGGGAGTTTGGAATGTTGGAGTGCATTGGAGGGTGGAAGGCGTTCAGGTTAAAGGATGTCGAGGATGATGTTTGGGAGCGCTGCTGGGTGGATATGCGGGCTATAGCGGGATTTTAATGTAATTATTATTTCATGAATGTTTCCGGATGATGGTACGTTGACAGTTTTCAGAGGAAACTTTCAGGTTCAGGTTGGGAAGACGTGGTTGGTGTTGGAGACGGTTTCCGGGTCTGAACCGAGATTTCGTGCTGATTACAGATCTAATCGGTGTCTATGGGACAGAAGTGCAGCTTTATGGGATGCAAACTCATCTCCACAGACTTATGAGCGCTAAAGAAGGGAAGAGAAATCATCGGAAGTGTTTCTGCCTCGCTGGTTTATGGTGCTGCTGAGCTGTAAGTCTGACTAGACCCACCAGCTATTCGGCTCTAAATCAGGGAGCTGCTCAGCAGTACAGTTAAAATAATCTAAACTGGAAAAGTGAGTTTATAAATTATGCAGTGGAAATGTGTGTTTGTGTATGTACACTATTTCTTATAGTTGGGGGGGGTTAGGAGGGTGGGGTGTTTGGGACGAGGGTTTGAGATGTGGCTTGGGATGGGGTTCTGGTTGGGGGTTTGGGAGGGAGGTTGGGATGTTGGATGGAGTTTGAGAAGGTGGTTTGTGATGGGAGTTGGGATAGGGAATGGGATGGGGGTTTGGGACGGAGGTTGGGATGTTGGATGGAGTTTGAGATGGTGGTTTGTAATGGGGGTTTGGGATGGGGAATGGAATGGGGAATGGGATGGGGAATGGGATGGGGAATGGGATGGGGAATGGGATGGGGAATGGGATGGGGAATGGGATGGGGAATGGGATGGGGGTTTGGGAGGAAGGTTAGGATGTTGGATGGAGTTTGAGATGGTGGTTTGTGATGGAGGTTTGGGATGGGGAATGGGATGGGGAATGGGATGGGGAATGGGATGGGGAATGGGAGGAAGGTTAGGATGTTGGATGGAGTTTGAGATGGTGGTTTGTGATGGAGGTTTGGGATGGGGAATGGAATGGGGAATGGGATGGGGAATGGGATGGGGGTTTGGGAGGAAGGTTAGGATGTTGGATGGAGTTTGACATGGTGGTTTGTGATGGGGTTTGGGATGGGGAATGGGAGGGAGGTTGGGATGTTGGATGGAGTTTGAGATGGTGGTTTGTGATGGGTGGTTGGGATGGGGAATGGGATGAGGGTTTGGGAGAGGGGTTGGGATGTTGGATGGAGTTTGAGATGGTGGTTTGTGATGGGTGGTTGGGATGGGGAATGGGATGAGGGTTTGGGAGAGGGGTTGGGATGTTGGATGGAGTTTGGTGGTTGAGATGATGGTTTAGCACTTGTTTTGGGATGGGGGTTTGGGTTGGGCGATGGGGGTTTGGGATGTGGGAGGGGGGTTGGCATGTAGGATGGGGGTTTGGGATGTGGGAGGGCGTGGCATGTGGGATGGGGAGTGGGATAAGGATTTGGGAGGGAGGTTTGGATGTTGGATGGAGTTTGAGAAGGTGGTTTGTGATGTGGTTTTAAGACGTGATTTGGCACATGGTTTGGCACATGGTTTGTGATAGGGGTTTGGGAGGAAGGTTGGAATGTTTTTTGAGATGGTGGTTTGTGATGGTGATTTGGAATGTGGTTTGGGATGGGCGTTTGGATTTGGGATGGGGTTTGGCATGTGTTTTGGGATGGGAGTTTGGGATGGGGATTTGGGATGTGGGTTTTTTTTTTAGACATGGTTTGGCACATGGTTTGGGATCAGAGTTTGGAATTGGGATAGGTTTTAAGACGTGGTTTTGGAAGAGGGTTTGGTAGGAAGGTTGGAATGCTGGTTGGATTTTGAGATGGTGGTTCGTGATGGTGGTTTGTGATGTGGGTTTGGAACATAGTTTGGGACGGGGGTTTGGCATGTGTTTTAGCATGGAGATTTGAAATGGGTGTTTAAAACAGGGGCTGGGATGAGAATTGGGATGCAAGTTGGAATGCAAGTTGGGGGTGGAAATGGGGATTGTGGGGTCTTTAAATAGAACAGAGTGTGATTAGACAGCGTTTATAACGGCATCAGCAGGTGAATATTACACGTGGATAATCAAATCACAGCTTTATAATTGATAGCCTGCGACGGCTGATCTCTCTGGGTGGAGGAGGGAACGTCACACACTTATCAGGATTTACTGACGTGAGGCTGGAATACGCTTGTTTCAATATGCTCAGCAATAAAACGACTGCAACTGGCTCGCATTACATGCATCAGAGAGAGAGAGACAGCGAGAGAATGTAATACAAAGCATCTGCACTGCCCCCTATAGGCATCGAGGGGAACTGCAGCCAGAGCCTGTTTATGCAGATGCCTTTCCGCTGCGCACTCCTTTAATCTTTTATTCATTGGCTGCTCACTGGCAGCGCTGCAGTCCTGCCAAAACAACCTGTGTGTGCATGTCTGTGCTGCAAGGAGGCGAGCGGCTGCCAGCACAAACACACGCTCACCTCTAACGATTCCAAGTCAGCGCTGGGTAGGGTTGCCAGATAGGACAGTATGCTAAAACGCACGCTGTAACAAAACCTTCCATCTTTAAAACAGTAAGTGTACAGGAGAAGGGAAAACAGTGGTGGAGTTCACTGTAGGGTGAGCCTACATGACACCTCCTACATAACCTGCTCATGACAGGCGACATAACCTACATAGATGTTTATAAATGCTTATTCAAGCTATTACAGCGAAGGACGTCTACTGGAATAAGCTTTTATAAACATATTAGGTTATGTAGGGTCCAGTCAGCTGTAGTGAAAGCTGGTGTAGGTGTGATGTAGTCTTATGGACTGTTCCTACAGTACAGCAGTCAGTGGGTTGGGAGGGTTACAGCAGGGCTGATGATGGACAGGTGTTGGAGCTGATGATGAAGCTTGTTAAATATATTAAGAGGTGTTTATCAGCTCAGATGTTCAAACTGTAATGTGCTCCGACCCGATCCAGTTCAACACAGCCCCGAAACCTACAGCAGGTTATGGTCCCGGACTGCTGGCTGTTGAAGCGGAGCTCGGAAAACAATGAGGACTTTGTTTTCATGAGGGGTCTTTTAATATCAGTGGGCTAATAAACACCACACACACGTCTTGAGATGAGGGTTTGGGATGTGTTTTAGGTTGGGAGTTTGGGATGGGGATTAGGGATCGGCGTTTGGGTAGGGAGTTTGGGATGTGTTTTGGGATGGGGTTTAAGATGAGGGTTTGGGATGGGGATTTGGGATGTGTTTTGGGATGAGGGTTTGGGATGGAAGTTTGGATGGAAGTTTGGGATGTGTTTTGGGATGGGGATTTGGGATGGGAGTTGGGGATGTGTTTTGGGATGGGAGTTTGGGATAGGAGTTTGGGATGTGTTTTGGGATGGGAGTTTGGGATGTGTTTTGGGATGGGAGTTTGGGATGTGTTTTGGGATGGGAGTTTGGGATGTGTTTTGGGATGGGGATTTGGGATGTGTTTTGGGATGGGAGTTTGGATGGGAGTTTGGGATGTGTTTTGGGATGGGAGTTTGGATGGGAGTTTGGGATGTGTTTTGGGATGGGAGTTTGGGATGTGTTTTGGGATGGGAGTTTGGGATGTGTTTTGGGATGGGGATTTGGGATGTGTTTTGGATGGGAGTTTGGATGGGAGTTTGGGATGTGTTTTGGGATGGGAGTTTGGGATGTGTTTTGGGATGGGAGTTTGGGATGTGTTTTGGGATGGGGATTTGGGATGTGTTTTGGGATGGGAGTTTGGATGGGAGTTTGGGATGTGTTTTGGGATGGGAGTTTGGATGGGAGTTTGGGATGTGTTTTGGGATGGGAGTTTGGGATGGGGATTTGGGATGTGGTTTGGGATGGGAGTTTGGGATAGGAGTTTGGGATGTGTTTTGGGATGGGGTTTTGGGATGTGTTTTGGGATGGGAGTTTGGATGGGAGTTTGGGATGTGTTTTGGGATGGGAGTTTGGGATGTGTTTTGGGATGGGAGTTTGGGATGTGTTTTGGGATGGGGATTTGGGATGTGTTTTGGGATGGGAGTTTGGATGGGAGTTTGGGATGTGTTTTGGGATGGGAGTTTGGGATGTGTTTTGGGATGGGAGTTTGGGATGTGTTTTGGGATGGGAGTTTGGATGGGAGTTTGGGATGTGTTTTGGGATGGGAGTTTGGGATGGGGATTTGGGATGTGGTTTGGGATGGGGTTTGGCATGTGTTTTGGGATGCGAGTTTGGGATGGGGATTTGGGATGTGGGGTTTTTTTTAGACATGGTTTGGCACATGGTTTGGGATCAGAGTTTGGAATTGGGATAGGTTTTAAGACGTGGTTCTGGAAGAGGGTTTGGTAGGAAGGTTGGAATGCTGGTTGGATTTTGAGATTTTGAGACACACACACTGGTGAACACACACACTAGGGGGCAGTAAAACACCTACATTCACACACACACACACACACACACACACACACATACACAGGTGAACACAAACACTAGGGGGCAGTGAAACACCCACATACAAACACACACTCGTGAACACATTAAGGAGCAGTAAAACGCCCACCTACACACACACACACACACACACACACACACACACACACACACACACACACACACACACTAGTGAACACAGACACTAGGGGGCAGTAAAACACCCACATCCACACACACTAGTGAACACACACACTAGGGGGCAGTGAGCACACCTGCCTGGAGTGGTGGGCAGCTGTATCTACCGCACCTGGGGAGCAGTTGGGGTTAGGTGTCTTGTTCAAGGGCACTGTAGTCATGTCCTGTTGGGTCAGCGTATCAAAGCAGTGACCTTCCAGTCACACGGCTAGGTCACTAACCTCCAGCCCACAACAACCCCAATAAACAAACAGCACTGAAACACAAGACCACCTAAAATCTGACCTGCTGAAGAAAATCTAGTTCACTTCCAGTTTCGTAATATTTTAATTAAAGTATGTTTTATCAGCCTGACTGAAGATAACGATGCACACTGCAAAACCTGAGAGGTTAATTAAGGAAAACATGAAAACTATAAAAACAAATGAAATGAAGATAAATACTGAACTGACTGGACGTTCTCTGGACCCTGTGGCTAAAACCTGGCAACCCTAGCGCTGAGCCACGTGTGCAGGTTTTTGTGAGTGACTCAGAGTTCACAGTGACTTTTGCGGCGCTCCGTGTCCTCATCCTTTAGCCGAGACACAGCTCCATCTGCTCTCCCTACATCTTCCACTGGCGCTCCCCCAAATCCCCCCTATAACCACCCACAACCCTGCGCAGCACCTTCCACACCCTGGAACAACCTTAAACAACCTTCCAAACACGCCTTTCCTCAGCCCCCCACGACACCTCGTAGAGGAATCCCAACAAATCCTCAAAACATCCGGGTACTTCCATCACTGGAAGCCATTCAGAGTTCATAGTTTATATCTACAACACTAATACACACATCTCACTCACTATCAAACCCACCAGTGAACCCAAAAGTTGAACTAAACACCCCCCCCCAACACCGCACACCCCACACGCCCAACAACAGCTTAAAGAGTTCCAACATCAGAAAAATCCAATCACTAAAAGTTATCCAGAGTGGGTTTTGGTGTAAAATGGTTCAGATGTTGTTTACACTGGTGGTGATGGTAACCAGACGTCACCATGTCTACAACACCAATATACACACTTTATTTACTACCTAACCCACCAGTGAACCTGCACACGTCTTCCTTACATGGGCTTTGAAGTGTGAAGTGCTGATGACTATATAACACTGGTTTTCTGTAGGGACTGCTTCCATAAACGTGTTTATATTTAAAAAACAGCCAATAAAGTAACATACCAGGCATCACACAGAGAGTTCATAACCATTCCACGATCAGCCAGGTGCAAATGTTTAGGAGTCCCTGGTTTTTGTCATTCAGATGGGGTTTGGTGTGAAAAGGTTTACTGTAGAGAAACAAACAGACTCTTACAGATGTTGTTTACAGTGCCAATCAATGGAACCAGGGGTCTCCACGTCTACAACACCAATATACAAATTTTATTTACTATCAAGCCCACCAGTGGACCTGCACACGTCTTCCTTACACAGACTTTGAAGTGCTGATGACTATAAAACACTGGTTTTCTGTAGGGACTGCTTTGCTCTGTAATGCTGTACATGTACCTCAAAGGCATAAACATGCTTATATCAAAAAAACAGCCCATAAAATAACATATCAGGCATCAGACTGAGAGTTCATAACCATTCCACATTCAGTCGGGTGCAAAAGTTGAGCTAAACACACCTCCCTGACACACATCCCCCAACAACGCCCACCCCACACGCTCAACGACAGCTTAAATAGGAGTTCCAACAAATCTTTACAATATAAGAATAATCCAATCACTAAAATCATCCAGAGTGAGTTTGGTTCAAATGGTTCAGATGTTGTTTACAGTGGTGGTGATGGTAACCAGAGGTCACCATGTCTACAACACCAATATACACACTTTATTTACTATCAAACCCACCAGTGAACCTGCACAAGTCTTCCTTACATGGGATTTGAAGTGCTGATGACTATAAAACACTGGTTTTCTGTAGGGACTGCTTTGCTCTGTAACGCCCTACACGTACCTTAAAGCCATAAATGTGCTTATATTTAAAAAAAAAACAGCCCATAAAGCAACATATCAGGCATCAGACTGAGAGTTCATTACCATTACACGATCAGTCGGGTGTAAAAGTTGAACTAAACACACCTCCCCCATCCTAACCAGGGGTCTCCATGTCTAAAACAAAAATATAGACATTTTATGTACAATCAAACCCACCAGTGAACCTACACACAACCTTCTCACATGGGTGTTAAAGTGATGATAAACAATATAATATATAAATAATATCAATAATATATAAAACACAAATTTTTGTAGCTCAAAGCCATAAATGTGCTTATATTTTAAAAAAAACAGCCCATAAAGCAACATATCAGGCATCAAACAGAGAGTTCATAAGATTCTATGTTCAGTCGGTGATATAGTGAAGTCTATTAGAGATCACTGAAAATCTCCACACTGTTTGAAGGAAAGTGTCTCCATGTACAATTAGGTCTGTGCTATAATATGAGTATAAGCTTTAATTACCTATTACCTGCATTAGCGTTCCCAACAAAACTTTCTGTTCTGGAGCCTCTGGTTCGTGTTTTCCTGTTCCACCTTAAATGGCATTCCACATTCCAGTGCCTAAACTTCGTGGTCAATTTTTTTTCCAGTCCACCTTAAATGCTGCTGCAGTTCCATGCTGGTGCCTCAGTCTACCTGTCCAGCGTCTCGTTTGAACTTCCCACCTTATATTTCAGTACCTCGGCTTCTTGTTTGAATCTATCACCTCCACCTTAAACAGCGAAGCTACGTTCTAGGGGCCTCAGGTTCACGTTCAACTTTTCAATTCCGCCTTAAATGCTGCTGCAGTTCCATACTGGTGCCTCAGTCTACCTGTGCAGAACCTGAGGCCCCAGAATGTAGCCTAACTGCTTCGCCATTTAAGGTGGAATTGATCAATTCAAACAAGAAGCTGAAGTGCAGAAAAATAACTGCTGTACCTTTTAAGGTGGATGTGGAGAGTCCACACGAGATGCTGGACAGGTAGACTGAGGCACCAGCATGGAGCTGCAACAGCATTTAAGGTGGAATTGCCAAATTCAATGAGAACCAGTGTGTCCAGAGTCACAAATTCAAATGTGAGACATTAATATAATAATAATAATAATAATAATAATTATTATTATTATTCGTTTATATGATCCCGCTTGTAGTACTGATCACTCCGATCTCCCTGTGTATTTCCCATATGTACAAAGAATCAAGCAATGTAAGGTAAACACTCATATACAGTACAGTACGTTGGCGCCACCGCCAACAAGCCTTGGCTGAACGAATACATTTCAGGGTGAGAACTTTCTAGAACCCGAGGCAGCATTTCTCCCTAAGGACGAATGGAAAGGGACAAAGTCAATACGCTCCATGAACAGCCAACAGAAGTGATGAAAATATGTCTGGACACATCATAAAGTCTTCTCCCCTCAGTCGACCTTCTGTAAGCACGGAAAGGAGCGAGCGCTCTTCTTCTGAAATCCACTTCATTCCAGCGAACGCCCTCCTCTGAAGACAAAGTCGAGGCAGATCAAAGACCACAACGTCTGTCAGGCAAACCAAAACAAAGCAGAGGCATCAAACGCATCGAGCGTCAAACGTGACGCTCAAGGTTACCCGACAGGTATCAGTCACCAGGAGGCCACTCTTAGCTTTGTCAGGGCAGGTCGGCATCTATTCCACGCCCGCTGAGCGAAAGTGTAGCGATTTCACACCGAAGGTCATTCTGTTTGATCTTCTGGCTGCTGATGTAATCCAAGCTCAGCTGAACGTGTATGTGCGATCGGATCCGGGTGATGAAACCACAGGGATCCTTAAATAATAAATATATAAATAAGTTTTAGAAAGTTTGCTATTTTACTGGAACTGCTACTGGACGCCTTTTGCAGGGAGAAGTCTAGCCATTCACTCACGACAGCACAAGCCAGCAAGGCGGTTTGTGGAGTCAGCCAGGGTTCATCATTTTCAGTGTTGAATTTATAGAGAGGGGGCGCCAACGTAGAACTAGGAGATGCACAACCTTATACATTTGACAGTTATGTGATGAAAGTTGATGCTGACTAATTGTGTATCACAAACAAAACAAAGCTTTGCAACAAGCAACTTTAAACACACATAACTAAGTCACTGCATCAGATTAGTACAGCATGATGCATCCAGTCCAACGTATCCGACTCCTAAATCAGATGCACCCAAGGTGGCCTTGCTGAGATGGTGACCCTGGGAAAATAAGCGTAACCAAACTTTATAGGACCCTACGGTTATGCTCCCTCTCCAGCCACAGAACGTTTAATAGAATGCATGATGGTCAATATCTCAACTTTGAAGCTCTGTAGACCAGAAGAAACATGTTAGAAAGAAGCCAAACTCAACAGGTCAGGAGAGCACGATGTGGCCTAGTTTGGTATTTCACTGGAACTGCTACTGGACGCCTTTTGCTTTGCAGGGAGAAGTCTAGCCATTCACTCACGACAGCACAAGACAGCAAGGCAATTAGTGGAGTCGGCCAGGGTTCATCATATTCAGTGTTGAATTTATAGAGAGGGGGCGCCAACGTAGAACTAGGAGATGCACGACTTCATATTTTCAACAATTAAGTTGATGCCGACTAATCATGCATCACAAAGCCAAACTCAACAGATCAGGACAGCACGATGTGGCCTTTCCGACGAGTCAAGGACTGCATCGCTACAAATTAGCTTCCAACTTTGGTGCACCCTTCCCGGCCTTGCCGAGACTCCCCCACAGTGGAGGTCTGCAGATCCAGAGAACTTCAGAGCACCATAATTCTGAGAAAATAAGCCTAACTGACTTCAAACTTTACAAGACTATACGATCAAATGCTCCCTCAAACACAACTTTTTACTAGAGATGGACCGATTAGCGTCTTTGAAGCTGATTCAGATCGTCGATCACCTTTCAGCGAGATCGGCCAATAGCCGATACCGATCGAGGGCGGGGCTATATCCCACGGTAGGGCTGCATGTAGTTATGAGCGCAAGCAAGTCATGAAACATGGTCTAAAATGGTTTATTACCATTTTTAACGAGCTCATGTGAAATAACAGTAAATAAACAAAGTAAATCAAACAAATATCCCCAAAACTGTAATCATTAAATTTAGACCCTTAATTTGAAATTAAAAAAGAGAATTAAATACATGCAGTCAGAACTGCAGTCATTAAACACAGACTCTATTATTTTAAACTAAATCTGTAATCATTAAATGTAGAACATTGAATTTCTGTTGCTGTTGTGTTTGTACCGGTCAGATCTGGTCTGTAGGTGTTCTGGGTTGTTTGTTTTGTGCTAGCTGTGTGTGCTAGCTCTGCTTTTTGCTGATACTCACTGTATTCAGCCGCGTGCAGTGTCGTATTAGATTAATAGAGTTAAATATCTTTGTTTCCTACGAGAGACACTGATTTTACTAATTTTACAAAATGTCCTGGATGAGTCACATACAGTAAACACTGCCAGACAGACGATGTTTTCTATGAACGCAAGCCGTGAACGCTGTAAACTGTTCTCGCGAGGCCGCTGCTTTAGTCAGTCTGTGGAAAACGAAAGGGTATGTATGTCCACCTAGTGGTTCAGATAGGAACTGCAGGGAGCTGGCCGGAGGGGTTTCGAGTAGGTCTCCTCTTCCTGGATGAAACGCTAGCTGGAAATACAGAAATTAGTCTCATTTGTTTAACGCCATTGATCAGCTAAACTGGAGAAATATCGGCCGATTAACCGTTACATAGCCGATCAATCCTTCCATCTCTACTTTTTATTGTAGGTTTCTAGAAACCTGATACCGACTCTCAGTGTAGCTCGTCAGAGAAAAGACTCAACAAAGCCGAACTCCGCAGGTCAGTAGAGCATGATGTGCCCTTGCTGACGAGCCCAGGACCGCACCGCTAGCCTTCAGGAAAACAGAGATCAAGTTTACTTCTGGCTTTGGTGCACCCTCCACAGCCTTGCCGAGCCACTGCCCACCACAGTGGAGGTCTGGCAATCCAGAGAAATTTGAAAATAAGAGTAACTGACTTCAAACTTTGCAAGACTGTAGGATGTAACGCTCCGTCAGACATCTTCAGGAAACCTGATACCGACTTCCAGTATCTGATAGTTGAGGCTCTGCTGCTCAACAGAGAAATGACAGAACAAAGCCGAACTCTACAGGTCAGTAGAGCATCATGTACCCTTTCTATTGAGGGCTGGATTGCATGGATCCCAAAGTCACCAGGCTCCTCAGCTGCCATCATCTTTAGCAACTAGTTGCTCTCAAGCCTAAAGGGTCATCACAGGGACAAAGTCAACCAGTTTGTGCAAACATGCCTCAGAACTGAGTTTGTTTAGATATTCTTAGTTTTCCTCAGAATTTAAAATTCAATCCAGTTTGTGTTTCTCTTTAGGAGTAGCGTCTGGTGATCAGTGGTACACTTCCCCCTCAACATCCCATCCCAATCCCTGACTCGCACGTACTCACCGTCACTCCTTTAAAGTTCTACAGTTCTCTAGAACCTCCGCTGGCTGTACAACATTAAGATCGAAGTCCCAATCAACGAACAATATATTCTCTCTGGCCGCTTCGTCCAGCCCTAGTTATAATTAGTCAGCGTCAGTCATGTGGACAGCACTAATGGCCGCTGACTGCTGAACCAACACGCAATTTCACACCACGTCCTGCCAAAGCACTTGAGGGACGACGAAAAGGCGTCCGTGGCAAGAGCTCTCAATACGGCGGGGGACCGCTGTCCCTGCATCACCACCCCGCTGAGCAATTAGCCCCTAATTAGATCACCCAGAGCCTCACGCTGTTTACACTTTTAAAGACTCGATATGCAGCTCTGCCACTTCCATACTGCTCAGAGAGGTCTCAGAGGTTCGCCCACTGCGTGGAGGGGGTCTCTACCACAGCCTCCTCTGGCTTTTTAAGCCTTCTGCAGAGGAGTCCACCCAAACATGCAGGATTCGTGAGTTTCTTTTGCCTTTTTTCTGCTCTCAAACAGAGGCAGCCTCACAGTTAAATGGAGCGCATAGCAATCTGGACTAATTACTGGTCCTAGCAGGGGGCTTAGAGGGACCTGAGGGGTTCAAAGCCCTCTCCAGACCCCACACGCTGCTTTCATCTCTGCTTCAGTCCTACACAACATCACCGAAGAGCTGTGGAACAGTGTGAAAGTCTGACTTTAAAAGCAGATTCTCTGAAAAAAAACATGTAAATAGTTTCTCCTTCTTACCCGAAACGTAATCCATCAGCAGAGACAGGTCTGAACTATACTTCCTCTGGAGAGGCAAGAGCTGGGAGCCCATAGGGATGCCACGATGCCACCCACCTATTCAATCAGAGTCGCACAAACACCACCCACCCATTCAATCGGAGTTGTCGTAAAGCCACCGACCCATTGAATCAGAGTCGTGCCAATGCCACCCACACCTTCAACCTGAGTCACTCCAACAACACTAACCCAATCAATCTAAGTTGCCCAAACACCACTTACCTATTCAATCAGGGTTGCCCCAATGCCACCCATGAATGCAATCCGGGTATCCCCAACACCACCCACTCATTCAATCGCAGTCTCAAAGGCGCAGTCTCAATGCCATCCACCCATTCAATCAGAGTTGCCCCAATGCCACCCATTCACTCAATCGAAGTTGACCCAATGCCACCCACCCATTTGCACAAATACCATCTACCCATTCAATCTAAGTCACCCGAACAACACTGGCCCAATCAATCGCCCAAACACCACTTAACTATTCAATCAGGGTTGCCCCAATGCCACCCATCAATTTAATCAGAGTTGCCCCAATGTCATCTACTTATTTGATCCAAGTCACCCTAGTGCCATCCACCAATTCAATCCGAGTATCCCCAGTGCCACCCACTTATTCAGTTAGCGCAGTCTTAATGCCACCCACCTATTCAATCTGAGTCGCCCAATGCCACCCATCCAATCAATCTAAGTCACCCAAACACCACTTAACTATTCAATCAGGGTTGCCCCAATGCCAGCCATCAATTCAATCAGAGTTGCCCCAATGTCATCTACTTATTCGATCCAAGTCACCCCAGTGCCACCCACCAATTCAATCTGAGTATCCCTAGTGCCAGCCAATTATTCAATTAGCGCAGTCTCAATGCTACCCGCCTATTCAATTTAAGTCGCCCCAGTGCCACCCATTCACTCAATCGAAGTTGCCCCAATGCCACCCACCCATTCAAGCCAAGTTGCCTAATACCATCCACCCATTCAATCAGAGTCAGCTCAATGCCATCCACTCATTCAAACAGAGTTGCCCCAATGACACCCACCCAACTGGGTGGCAACACTTTCACAAACGTGGATCTCAAAGATCAGAGCCTTCAAAAGCAGCTCAGACTGGACTATGAATTAGTGTGGAGGCAGCATCTGAACGAAACAATGAAGATCTTCATGCTACGTTCACTCTTCCAAAATGGACAGCAGCCCAGCGTCATGTTTGCCCGAGCTGTGAGGAACGAATGATGAGATCTTTTTTGGACTTGAAGACACTCGGCCTGTTTGTGCTTCGTCTCATGTGGAGCTGCAGCTCTAAAATCAGCACAGACTGAGTTGCAGAGCGCCGAGGAAGTCCACCTTCACTTTTCCAAGTGGAAGGCGTCCTGTTCTGTCCTACAGTCGGCCTATTCTGCGAGGAGGAAATGAGATTTCATGTGCCCAGAGATCCTAGCTGGACATGAAAGAGTTCATCAGGTTGCATCTCCAGGAATGAGGAGGGGAAACTGTCCTTCCTCCTTTCACTCCTCTAAAGCGCAACCACTCCTGCAGAGTGTCACTGCTCGCCTGTAGAGTCACTAACTAATACTTATTTAAGTTCTAGTTTTTTACATCACACTGTGTAGCATCCTTAATAAAGACTACTGCTCATGATCACCTCATGATCTCAGAACAGATTTAGTAAACAGAATTAAACATCTCTGAAAATATGGTTCTCAGAAACTGTTTGCTGGGTCTGAACTGCAGTCCTTCATATGACGACCCCTTTTACAAGACATTTATAAATTAGATCTAATTTAAAATTAAATCAGAGGGAATCAGAGTTGTCACAATACCAACCACCCATTCAACATAAGCCCCAATGCCACCCACCCATTTCATCTGTCACCCCAATTCCACCTACCTATTCAATCTGAGCCACAATGCCACCCACCTAATTAAGTTATCCCAATGTCACCCAATTATTCCATTCAAATCATCCCAATGTTACCAACTTATTCAATTCAACACCAATTCCACAAACCCACTAAAGCACAGTTATCCCAATCCGAATCTTCCCAATGTTACCAACTTATTCAATCCGAATCGTCCCTATGTTACCAACTTATTCAATCCGAATCGTCCCTATGTTACCAATTTATTCAATCCGAATCGTCCCAATGCCACACACTTATTCAATCCGAATCTTCCCTATGTTACCAACTTATTCAATCCGAATCTTCCCAATGTTACCAACTTATTCAATCCGAATCTTCCCAATAACACACACTTATTCAATCCGAATCTTCCCTATGTTACCAACTTATTCAATCCGAATCGTCCCTATGTTACCAACTTATTCAATCCGAATCTTCCCAATGTTACCAACTTATTCAATCCGAATCTTCCCAATGTTACCAACTTATTCAATCCGAATCTTCCCAATGTTACCAACTTATTCAATCCAAATCTTCTCAATGTTACCAACTTATTCAATCCGAATCTTCCCAATGACGCACACATATCCAATCCGAATCTTCCCAATGCCACACACTTATTCAATCCAAATCTTCCCAATGCCACCCATTTATTCAATTCAAATTGTCCCAATGTTACCAACTTATTCAATTCAACACCAATTCCACAAACCCACTAAAGCAGAGTTATCCCAATCCGAATCTTCCCAATGTTACCAATTTATTCAATTCAAATCGTCCCAATTCCACACACTTATTCAATCTGAATCTTCCCAATAACACACACTTATTCAATCCGAATCTTCCCAATGCCACACTTATTTAATCCGAATCTTCCCAATGCCACACTTATTCAATCTGAATCTTCCCAATGCCACACTTATTCAATCCGAATCTTCCCAATGCCACACTTATTTAATCCGAATCTTCCCAATGCCACACTTATTCAATCTGAATCTTCCCAATGCCACACTTATTCAATCTGAATCTTCCCAATGCCACACTTATTCAATCTGAATCTTCCCAATGCCACACTTATTCAATCTGAATCTTCCCAATGCCACACTTATTCAATCTGAATCTTCCCAATGCCACACTTACTCAATCTGAATCTTCCCAATGCCACACTTATTCAATCTGAATCTTCCCAATGCCACACTTATTCAATCTGAATCTTCCCAATAACACACACTTTTTCAATCTGAATCTTCCCAATAACACACACTTATTCAATCTGAATCTTCCCAATGCCACACTTATTCAATCTGAATCTTCCCAATGCCACACTTATTTAATCTGAATCTTCCCAATTCCACACTTATTCAATCTGAATCTTCCCAATGCCACACTTATTCAATCTGAATCTTCCCAATGCCACACTTATTCAATCTGAATCTTCCCAATGCCACACACTTATTTAATCCGAATCTTCCCAATGCCACACACTTATCCAATCTGAACCTTCCCAATAACACACTTATTCAATCTGAACCTTCCCAATAACACACACTTATTCAATCCGAATCTTCCCAATGCCACACTTATTCAATCTGAATCTTCCCAATGCCACACACTTATTTAATCCGAATCTTCCCAATGCCACACTTATTCAATCTGAATCTTCCCAATGCCACACACTTATTTAATCCGAATCTTCCCAATGTTACACTTATTCAATCTGAATCTTCCCAATAACACACACTTATTCAATCTGAATCTTCCCAATGCCACACTTATTCAATCTGAATCTTCCCAATAACACACACTTATTCAATCTGAATCTTCCCAATGCCACAAACTTATTTAATCCGAATCTTCCCAATGTTACACTTATTCAATCTGAATCTTCCCAATGCCACAAACTTATTTAATCCGAATCTTCCCAATGTTACACTTATTCAATCTGAATCTTCCCAATAACACACACTTATTCAATCTGAATCTTCCCAATGCCACACTTATTCAATCTGAATCTTCCCAATAACACACACTTATTCAATCCGAATCTTCCCAATGCCACACACTTATTCAATCCGAATCTTTCCAATAACACACACTTATTCAATCCGAATCTTCCCAATAACACACACTTATTCAATCCGAATCTTCCCAATGCCACACTTATTCAATCTGAATCTTCCCAATGCCACACTTATTCAATCCGAATCTTCCCAATGCCACACTTATTCAATCCGAATCTTCCCAATGCCACACACTTATTTAATCCGAATCTTCCCAATAACACACACTTATTCAATCTGAATCTTCCCAATGCCACACACTTATTCAATCTGAATCTTCCCAATGCCACACTTATTCAATCTGAATCTTCCCAATGCCACACACTTATTCAATCTGAATCTTCCCAATGCCACACTTATTCAATCCGAATCTTCCCAATGCCACACACTTATTTAATCCGATTCTTCCCAATAACACACACTTATTCAATCCGAACCTTCCCAATGCCACACTTATTCAATCCGAATCTTCCCAATGCCACACACTTATTCAATCTGAATCTTCCCAATGCCACACACTTATTCAATCCGATTCTTCCCAATAACACACACTTATTCAATCCGAACCTTCCCAATGCCACACACTTATTCAATCCGATTCTTCCCAATAACACACACTTATTCAATCTGAATCTTCCCAATGCCACACACTTATTCAATCCGAACCTTCCCAATGCCACACAATTACTCAATCCGAATCTTCCCAATACCACCCACTTATTCAATCTGAATCTTCCCAATACCACCCACTTATTCAATCTGAATCCCAACGGCACCCATCTATTTAATCGAAGATACCTTAATGGCACACATCAAATGATTCAAAATCATCCCACTGCCACCCACCTATTCAATCCAAATTGTCCCAATGCCAGCCAACCATTCAATCCAAGTTATCCCAATTCCACCAGTGACCCTGGCATGATGTGATATTGTGACCCGGTAGGTTTTCTGCAGCAACAGTTTTGTTTTAAACCACTTACAACTCAAAATAGTGACGAGAGTGTATTTTCTTTCGGCATGCTGCTCACGGTAAGTGCCAATGTTGACTCATATAACAGCAACTACACTTTATGTGCCAGTCTTTAGATGAAACATGCCAAACTGTGTATATATGTATATATAAAAGCACAGTGGTGTAGTGGTTAGTATGGTGGTGTAGTGGTTAGTATGGTGGTGTAGTGGTTAGTATGGTGGTGTAGTGGTTAGTATGGTGGTGTAGTGGTTAGTACGGTGGTGTAGTGGTTAGTACGGTGGTGTAGTAGTTAGTATGGTGGTGTAGTGGTTAGTATGATGGTGTAGTGGTTAGTATGGTGGTGTAGTGGTTAGTATGGTGGTGTAGTGGTTAGTACGGTGGTGTAGTGGTTAGTACGGTGGTGTAGTAGTTAGTATGGTGGTGTAGTGGTTAGTATGGTGGTGTAGGGGTTAGTATGGTGGTGTAGTGGTTAGTATGGTGGTGTAGTGGTTAGTATGGTGGTGTAGTGGTTAGTATGGTGGTGTAGAGGTTAGTATGGTGGTGTAGGGGTTAGTATGGTGGTGTAGTGGTTAGTGTGGTGGTGTAGTGGTTAGTATGGTGGTGTAGTGGTTAGTACGGTGGTGTAGTGGTTAGTACGGTGGTGTAGTGGTCAGTATGGTGGTGTAGTGGTTAGTATGGTGGTGTAGTGGTTAGTATGGTGGTGTAGTGGTTAGTATGGTGGTGTAGTAGTTAGTATGGTGGTGTAGTGGTTAGTACGGTGGTGTAGTGGTTAGTATGGTGGTGTAGTGGTTAGTATGGTGGTGTAGTGGTTAGTACGGTGGTGTAGTGGTTAGTACGGTGGTGTAGTGGTTAGTATGGTGGTGTAGTGGTTAGTAAGGTGGTGTAGTGGTCAGTATGGTGGTGTAGTGGTTAGTATGGTGGTGTAGTGGTCAGTATGGTGGTGTAGTGGTTAGTATGGTGGTGTAGTGGTCAGTAAGGTGGTGTAGTGGTCAGTATGGTGGTGTAGTGGTTAGTATGGTGATGTAGTGGTCAGTATGGTAGTGTAGTGGTCAGTATGGTGGTGTAGTGGTTAGTATGGTGGTGTAGAGGTTAGTATGGTGGTGTAGTGGTTAGTACGGTGGTGTAGTGGTTAGTATGGTGGTGTAGTGGTCAGTATGGTGGTGTAGTGGTTAGTATGGTGGTGTAGTGGTTAGTATGGTGGTGTAGTGGTTAGTAAGGTGGTGTAGTGGTTAGTGTGGTGGTGTAGTGGTTAGTATGGTGGTGTAGTGGTTAGTATGGTGGTGTAGTGGTCAGTATGGTGGTGTAGTGGTTAGTATGGTGGTGTAGTGGTCAGTATGGTGGTGTAGTGGTCAGTATGGTGGTGTAGTGGTTAGTATGGTGGTGTAGTGGTCAGTACGGTGGTGTAGTGGTTAATATGGTAGTGTAGTGGTCAGTATGGTGGTGTAGTGGTTAGTATAGTGGTGTAGTGGTCAGTATGGTGGTGTAGTGGTCAGTACGGTGGTGTAGTGGTTAGTATGGTGGTGTAGTGGTCAGTATGGTGGTGTAGTGGTTAGTATAGTGGTGTAGTGGTTAGTACGGTGGTGTAGTGGTCAGTATGGTGGTGTAGTGATTAGTATGGTGGTGTAGTGGTTAGTATGGTGGTGTAGTG
Source organism: Megaleporinus macrocephalus (assembly GCA_021613375.1). Classification (NCBI taxonomy): domain Eukaryota; kingdom Metazoa; phylum Chordata; class Actinopteri; order Characiformes; family Anostomidae; genus Megaleporinus; species Megaleporinus macrocephalus. Next base: position 64,977,734 of record CM038702.1, on the reverse strand, counting down.
GTTAGTATGGTGGTGTAGTGGTTAGTATAGTGGTGTAGTGGTTAGTACGGTGGTGTAGTGGTCAGTATGGTGGTGTAGTGGTTAGTATAGTGGTGTAGTGGTTAGTACGGTGGTGTAGTGGTCAGTATGGTGGTGTAGTGATTAGTATGGTGGTGTAGTGGTTAGTATGGTGGTGTAGTGGTTAGTATGGTGGTGTAGTGGTTAGTATAGTGGTGTAGTGGTTAGTACGGTGGTGTAGTGGTCAGTATGGTGGTGTAGTGGTTAGTATGGTGATGTAGTGGTCAGTATGGTGGTGTAGTGGTCAGTATGGTGGTGTAGTGGTCAGTATGGTGGTGTAGTAGTTAGTACGGTGGTGTAGTGGTTAGTGTGGTGGTGTAGTGGTCAGTATGGTGGTGTAGTGGTCAGTATGGTGGTGTAGTGGTCAGTATGGTGGTGTAGTGGTCAGTACAGTTAACCTAACTAACATCAGCAGACATTATGGGAGCTTTGAGTCCATCACAACTAATAACAACCACAGCGTACTCCTATCAGGCCTGAGCTGCCATACAGACAGCGAGAGAAACTCAGGTGAAAGACTTGAGCAGGTGAAAACAGTAACAGCGGGATCAGAAAAAAGAGCTCACTAACGTAGAACCTGTCCTGAGGGGAACAGCGCGGCTTTAAATAGTACCTCAGATCATAAAACAGACCACCCAAACAGCCCAACCTGACAAAGTTAAAAATAAACTGCTTCATTTACTGCATTCAGTTTCGCCCATAAAACATTTAAGAACAGTTCCTCCATTTCTTCCATCCACATCGTTACCATGCACACAGCGTGAACCACAGCGGCGCTGGCAGGAACCCAGGAAGCCTCTAAAAGCCCCCCCATAAAACGTTACGGTATTAAATATATAACTGACGCCGTGTTTTACAAGAGTTCTGAGACACCTAGCAGCTCAACAACAGTATCTATTTACTCTTCTCTTTCACCACGACACTAGTGCGAGGCACCTGTATTTAAGTGTGTGTTCACCAGTAAGAACAGCAGATCTGATTAGAACAGATGTAAATAATCCTACATACAGTATAAAGTAACATGAATATCTTATTGTGAGAGAAGTAGATCAGATCTTGATCCAGTTTGAAGAACAAAGTTAGGTTCCAGATTTCTCCTGGACGCCCCAGACATTGTATGAACAGTTCCTTCAGCAGTAATCTTGATTTAGCTTAATGAAGTACTGAGCAGCTAAAGCAGGTATTAGATGAGAACTGATAATAATACTGGGTTGTTTATAGAAGGAGAAGCTTGGAAAGGGTTAAATAAACACACTGATGTATGTAAAAGATCTACTTACTCTATTAATACTGTTTAACATTTAATAATAAACACACTATATACAAATATACTGTAACAGTATATACACTGCTGTCTGGATAGTTTTGGTTGGTGGACGATTCTCAGTTCAGCAGTGACACTGAGAACACACACTAACACACCACCACGCCATGTAGCACTGTATTGTAGCACTGGGTTTGGTTATAGTATTGAAGAGTGGTTATAGTGGAGATATATATATATATATATATATATATATATATATATATATATATATATATATATATATATATATATATATATATATATAAACATATTAAAAAATAGAAAAATAAAATTATTATATTTAATAATCTGTTTTTTAATACAAACTCTGAATAGAATAGAAACATTATATAAATATATGTATATATATAGTAGCACTGTAGCACTGGGGTGGTTCTAGCATTGAAAAGTGGTTATAGTGGAGATGTGGACTATTTTAAATATTGTTTTATTATTTAAATACTATAATAAATATTCCATAAACATGCTACATCATATGTCATATGCTGTAATAAGCTGCCATAACAGAACATACTATAGTATAGTAATATAACAGCGTCAGTTAATATCACCGTTAACTATGATATATATATATATATTTTTTTTTTTTTAAAATAGAAAATTATAGGTAATAGGGTTACAGTGGAGATATGCACTATTTAAGCATTGTTTTGTTAAAATACTATATATATATATATATATATATATATATATATATATATATATATATATATATATATATATATATATATAAATAAACAAAAAATAGAAAAGTAACAACATATATTTAAAAATCTGTTTTTAAATACAAACTCTGATTCTATTCTTGATTTTAACTTTTCTTTCTTTATAAAACTGATACAACTGTCTGTTGTTTATTCGAGGGTTAAATAAAAACAGCAGATTTTCATTGTGGTCTCAAACTTTTGGACCCCACTATAACAAATATTCCACTATAATAAATATTCCATAAACACACTATATCATATGACATATGCTGTAATAAGCTGCTATAACAGAACATAGTACAGTATAGTAATATAACAGTACCAGTTAATATCACCGTTAACTGTCATGACAGACGTCATTATGTGTTCTGACAGGTCATGTCACATGATCATCACTGCTGTGAACTCTAGTTAGCTATTATGACTAGTGTCATGCTGATTAAAGGCAGTATTAACATGCTGCAGTGATTTTACTGCAGTGACGGTCATAACAGTGTTCATGGCTGGTTTATGTTAATGTTGTGTATCAGAGTTCCACTAAAGCGTTACTGCTCCTCTACAAATCTTCTAAATCAGAGCATATATGTATACGTATTTACATCTTAACTACTGAATAATGCAGAAGTGCTGAGAAATCAGCTGAACTATAACTATGAGCCGCAGCAGCGCTGCAGTCCTGCAGGGTGTACGGTGTACGGTGACAGAGATGACCGGCTGATGTGTCTCGACACTGTGGGGAGTAAATAGATGGAGATGCCAGCTGACAAGGTGGCGGAGCACAGAGACCTGGAGGAAGCTGGTGATGAGCACCAGCTGAGAAAAAGTCTTCTTGATACACGGCACTGCGCAAAAGTCCCGGGCACTGGAGACCAGAGCTGTGTGTTGGCAAGAACATATCATAACACAGC
>CM038702.1:64965497-64968735 GCA_021613375.1 Megaleporinus macrocephalus | reverse complement strand
TATCTGTTATGGATGATTCAGCAACTACTATATCATACTCAGGAATTATCAGCATCTATTGTGTAGGGATTTGTATCTTTAGGGAATTTGTATATCTATTACTCTTGATGATTCAGTAATTATTCTAAATGATTCATTAACTACGATACATGATTCAGTAACTACTATAAACGATTCAGCAGCTACTATAAATGCCCTCCTGAGTCATTCAGTATCCACAATGAATAATTTAGTGTGTACTATAAATAATTCAGTAACAACTATAAATGATACAGAGGCTACTATGTATGTATTGTAAATAAATCAATATCAAAAATATCGACTACAAATGATTCAATACCTACCACAAATGATTCAGTAACTACTGTAAATTTTTCAGTATCGACTACAAATGATTCAGTAACTACTGTAAATTTTTCAGTATCGACTACAAATGATTCAGTAACTATAGTAAATGATTCAGTATCGACTACAAATTATTCAGTATCTACCATGAATGATTCAGTAACTATAGTAAATGATTCAGTATGAAGTACAAATGATTCAGTATCTAACATGAATGATTCAGTAACTACCATGAATTATTTAGTAGCTGTTCATTATAATTCAGTAATACTATAGTGTATTATAGGTACATAACTCATCTAGAGCTGTCAGGACGATCACAGCACACTTTAGACACTGTGATTGGCTAGAGGCTTATTTGCATACGGCAGACTTCTGAAACATCAGTACTGATAAAGTAACACTGACATATCTGAAATTAACACTGAAATGACTAAGAAAAGAAGATGAATAACTGAATAATAAGTGTGGAGTGGTTATCAGGGGAGCCGTACAGGTCTGCACAGAAACCTCCTGTTTCATCTGGGCTTCATTTACCTTCTAACAGATTGAATTTCTGAGTAGATAACAATGCAGAGACAAATCAATCTGGACTCTACCCGTCCGGCCTCGTCTCCACTACGCAAGCAGCCGCAATGTTTATGACTTCGCATTTCCCAAAATCAACGATAATTCAGTATCTACCACGAACGATTCAGTAACTACTGTAAATGATTCAGTAACTACTACAAATGATTCAGTAACTACTATAAATGATTCAGTAACTATTACAAATGATTCAGTAACTACTATAAATGATTCAGTAACTACGATAAATTTCTCAGTAACTACTACAAATGATTCAGTAACTACTATAAATGATTCAGTAACTACGATAAATTTCTCAGTAACTACTACAAATGATTCAGTAACTACTATAAATGATTCAGTAACTACTACAAATGATTCAGTAACTACTATAAATGATTCAGTAACTAAATAAATGATGCATTAAGTACGACAAATGGTTCATTAACTACTACAAATGATTCAGTAACTACTATAAATCACCTAGTAACTAATATAAATAATTCAGTGACTAAATAAATGATTCATTGATTATGATAAATGATTCATTGATAAATGATTCATTAATTACGATAAATTATTCAGTAACTACTATAAATGATTCAGTAACTAAAGAAATGATTCAACTGCTACAAAAGATTTAATAACTATTATAAAAGATTCAGTAACTACTAAAAATGATTCAGTAACTTAACAAATGATTCATTAATTATGATAAATGATTCATGAACTATGATAAACGATTCAGTAACTACTATAAATGACTTAGTAACTACTATAAATGATTCAGTAACTACTATAAATTATTCAGTAACTACTATAAATTATTCAGTAACTACTATAAATTATTCAGTATTTACTGTGATTGGTTCTGTATCTATCATGAATGAACACTGCTCTCCAGTATGCGAGCAGCCGCAGTGTTTATGACATTTATTGAGACGGGACCCAAAATCACACCCGTCCAAACTGCTGTAAACTGCTGGCCATTCAGCTGTGCAGAGCTAGCTTGAGCTCAATGACTTCACAGCTCGTAATGCAGAGAACGGGTTTAAATCCAGTTAAGCGTGTGTAAGCAACAGCTCAGAGACTCCACGCACACTGACAACACCCTGCACATTATCAGCAGTATGCTCAGAGATTACAGGCTTAAATTACTACAGCCCTCCCTCCCTCCCTCTCTCCCTCCCTCTCTCCCTCTCTCCCTCTCTCCCTCTCTCCCTCCCTCTCTCCCTCTCTTTCTCTATCCACTTCTATAATCAACAGTTGCCACAGGGCACCAAGAGATTAGACTCATCTCATCATTTGGCTTCAACCGGAACCTCTACCCCCCTGTCCCCATGTAGTGAAACGGTGTTCTGTTAAAGGCTCCCGTGAGGATAACTGCAAATTAGCACAGTAAACAGTACGACATCAGACTATTCTTGATCATTTTCCACATACGTGTCCCTATGAAACTGTGTCTTATTAACATATGTGGTGTTAGTCAGTGGTGTTACCATCAATGGTACTAACATTAGTGGTGTTACATTCAGTGGTGTTACCATCAATGGTACTAACATTAGTGGTGTTACATTCAGTGGTGTTACCATCAATGGTACTAACATCAGTGGTGTTACATTCAGTGGTGTTACCATCAATGGTACTAACATTAGTGGTGTTACATTCAGTGGTGTTACCATCAATGGTACGAACATTAGTGGTGTAACATTCAGTGGTGTTACCATCAATGATACTAACATTAGTGGTGTTACATTCAGTGGTGTTACCATCAATGGTACTAACATCAGTGGTGTTACATTCAGTGGTGTTACCATCAATGGTACTAACATTAGTGGTGTTACATTCAGTGGTGTTACCATCAATGGTACTAACATTAGTGGTGTTACATTCAGTGGTGTTACCATCAATGGTACTAACATTAGTGGTGTTACATTCAGTGGTGTTACCATCAATGGTACTAACATTAGTGGTGTAACATTCAGTGGTGTTACCATCAACGGTACTAACATTAGTGGTGCTACCATCAATGGTACTAACATTAGTGGTGCTACCATCAATGGTACTAACATTAGTGGTGTTACATTCAGTGGTGTTACCATCAATGGTACTAACATTAGTGGTGTTACATTCAGTGGTGTTACCATCAATGGTACTAACATTAGTGGTGTTACATTCAGTGGTGTTACCATCAATGGTACTAACATTAGTGGTGTAACATTCAGTGGTGTTACCATCAACGGTACTAACATTAGTGGTGCTACCATCAATGGTACTAACATTAGTGGTGCTACCATCAATGGTACTAACATTAGTGGTGTTACAT
>CM038702.1:64940497-64955497 GCA_021613375.1 Megaleporinus macrocephalus | reverse complement strand
CAAAGACAGACACGGAGCCATGACAAAGACTCTGCAGACAGTGTGCACATGTGGGTGCTTCATCAGGAACATAAAGGAGCTAACCTATAACCAAGCACCATCAGCAGAGAAGAGAAAACAGAAATGGCCCTGGAACGTACACTACCGCTCAAAAGTTTGGGATCACAGTGAAATGTTCTTGTTTTAATGGAGTATCTTCTTCCTTAACACAACAATGGACTGACGGGTCTCTAAAGAAAGTTGTTTCTTTCTGGTCATTGTGAGTCGCTCAGCAAGCCATCAACTGCTGATCTTCAGATACTAAACTAACCTAGAATGTTGTTCTCCCTTTTATACTCACTTATTAGTAGAATGTTTTTCAGCTGTGCATCACAATTGAGTAAGAGTGTCCTAACAACCAATTAATCCAATAACATCCTTAACTTGTATTGGTGGTCGTACCAGGAGATTTAGACAGAGGACTGAGAATTACTGATAATAGAACTATATGTAAAATAAGCCTCTATACAAAAATATACTTTAATACAAACATTTTTATTCTTTAAAAATTATCTGATACACTTATATTAATTATGAAATGAACAATATTGTTTGTGAATTGCATGAAATTAAATTCTAAAGTGATCCTAAACTTCTGAGCAGTAGTGTAGCCCTGTGGGACGCCACACTGCATGCTAAGAAAACTACCTACTTACGCTCACAAGCTGGTCAAGCGAGATGCAGATAGTTCAGCCACACTGGAGTGGACTACCCAACATATTTACTGCTCTCCGGTCAGCAGAGCTGCACAAGAGTGGACTTAACATGACCCTTCTCAACAGGTTCTGAACAGGCTCGACATATCGCTTAGTGTACAACAGTGAATTTCCTGTGTTCAGAGTGAAAGCAGCTCTGAGGTTTGAGGAACAGGGCAGATCATATAGACAGACAAGTCATATTACTATGACCACCAGCTAATATCCAGAGTGACCACAGTGGGTCCTGGTGGGTGGTCACAGGTATTTGGAGGTATCATGCTGACTGCAGTGCATCCCACGGCTGCTGGAGGGAGCATTCAGGAGGATCTATAGAGCCAACGCCACCATCCAGGTGGTCCCACAGATGCTCAATTGGGTTCAAGTCTGGGGAATTGATAAGGGGTCCAGGGTAGTACTTTGAAGTATTGGTCAGCTCTTCTAGCTCTTCATTTCTAGATTCTATAAACAAATTGGTTGAGAGGACTCTCTCTCTATATATCCGAGGCCAACCAGAGAAGGATGGGTTCCTCCCTTGAGCCTGGGTTCCTCTCAAGGTTCCTCTCAAGGTTCCTCTGGCTTGCTCTAGAGGGGCTTGGACTTGGATACCCTTTCTTATGTTTAAGTTTGTGCACAGACTCTTCCTTCCTTCTCTTCTACTTTTCCATAAAGCTGCTTTGAGACAACACTGGCTGCTACACAAATAAATGTTGACCGGTTGATGGAGTACTGGTAAGAATGGGATTGCTGAGGATAATGATATCAGACGTCCCGCTAACTGAGCGTGACGCCTCCGCTCACTGTGAGGGGGTCATCACTGCACTATCGAACCGATTCAACAGATTGAGGAGAATAAAAATGGTGACAGACACGGAATCATGACGAAGACTCAGGAGACTGTGTGCACGTGTGGTTGCTCTATTAAGAACTACAGTCATGCCTGCAGTGAAAATCAATAAAGCCAAACTCATTTCAAGCTGACTCGGGACCCAACAGCTACACTTCTTCTGCTGAGCAGAACGATGTAGTCGGTCATCCAGACTTTTATGTTTTTACCACAATCTTCCATCTCCATTTCTAACTTTGGTATTGAATCTGGAGGAGCTGAGATATATCTGAGCATAATCAGCACAGAAGTGAAAAAGCAACGATGAGTTAAATAAAAGAAAACAAAAACAGCCCTAAAACGTAGCCCTGTGGGACACCACACCACTCGATTAGAAAACCACCTACTTACACTCACAAACTGGTCAAGTAAGATATCGACTGCCAAAGTTATGGATGTCAGACTTCAATAAACTGTAAATACTGTTGGATCAGAGGAGGATGGGTCTCTGCTTGTGAGTCTGGTTCCTCCTAAGGTTTCTTCCTCCAGTTGAGGGAGCTCTTCTTGCCACCGTCGCTCACAGGGGGATAAAGTAGGGCTGGGTATCGCCACTGATTTCCCAGATCAATTCGATCCTGATTCACAAGGTCCCAATTCAATTTGATTTCTGATTTGATTAAATTCAATATGGATTTATTTAGGGATATTTCAGTTACAATAATATGTTTTGTTTGAATATTAAGAGATTTTCAGAGAACTAATGTGGTAAACGTACCAGGAACACTTCACCTACCATTACTAAAAACATTAGTGTTTATATGTTTATATAGGTTCCTGGTTTCTGAATCCAAAATGTAGCCAGACAGCTGCTTTCAAGTTCTGGGGCGCCTTCACTTGTGCTCCAGCCATGCTAAACTGATTTGCGGCCCCCAGCCAGATCTCGTTGCGTGAAAAACAAAGGCTGATCACGCGAGACCCCTAGGATAAAGTGTTGTGATTTCATGTTTTCCTGCTTTTAAACTCCTGTAAAGCTGCCTTGTGACAACATCTTTGTAAAATAAGATGCTGATAACTGGACACAAATAAACTTGACTTGGCGCCGGGAATCGTCACTGCACTATCGAACAGATTCGAGAGATCAAGGAGAATGAAAATGAAGGTAGACACAGAGACACGGCGAAGACTCTGGAGACCGAGAGCACGCGGGGTTGTTTCATTAGGAACATCAAGGCGTGGACGCCGCTCTCTCTCATTTTAGTGGTCATCAGTCTCAGTCTGGAATAATGAATAGAGCTCTCCTGGAGCTGTTACGCAGGACTGCTCCCGAAACACAGCCTCCTCACACACTTCAGGTCAAATCTGGGCTAAAGCTCTGAACCAGTTCAGTACTAAAACACTAAAACACACTAAAACACATTACAACACACTACAACACACTCAAACACAGTTAAACACAGTTAAACACACTACAACACACTAAAACAAACACACAAAAACTAAAACACACTCAAACACAGTTAAACACACTAAAACAAACACACAAAAACTAAAACACACTCAAACACAGTTAAACACACTAAAACAAACACACAAAACCTAAAACACACTAAAACACAGTTAAACACACAAACACTAAAACACACTCAAACACAGTTAAACACACTAAAACAAACACACAAAAACTAAAACACACTAAAACACAGTTAAACACACACCGTAACACAGTTAAACACACTCAAACACACTAAAACACACACACAAAAACTAAAACACACTCAAACACAGTTAAACACACTACAACACACTCAAACAAACACACAAAAACTAAAACACACTCAAACACAGTTAAACACACTAAAACAAACACACAAAAACTAAAACACACTCAAACACAGTTAAACACACTAAAACAAACACACAAAACCTAAAACACACTAAAACACAGTTAAACACACAAACACTAAAACACACTCAAACACAGTTAAACACACTAAAATAAACACACAAAAACTAAAACACACTAAAACACAGTTAAACACACACCGTAACACAGTTAAACACACTCAAACACACTAAAACACACACACAAAAACTAAAACACACTCAAACACAGTTAAACACACTACAACACACTCAAACAAACACACAGAAACTAAAACACACTACAACACAGAAACTAAAACACACTACAACACACTACAACAAACACACAAAAACTAAAACACACTAAAATACACACCCTAAAACACAGCTAAACACACTCAAACACACTAAGACACCCTTAAACACACTAAAACACACTAAGACACACTAAGACACACTCAAACACAGCTAAACACAGTTAAACACACTAAAACACACACCCTAAAACACAAACACACACCCTAAAAACACACTAAAACACATAACCTAAAACACCTTTAAACACACACCCTAAAACAAACTCAAACACCCTCAAACACACACCCTAAAACACACTAAAACACACAATCACACTCAAACACACCCCCTAAAACACACTAAAACACACAATCACACTCAAACACACCCTAAACACACCTGTAAACACACACCCTAAAACAAACTCAAACACACTCAAACACACACCCTAAAACACACAATCACACTCAAACACACCTTAAACACACCCGTAAACACATTAAAACACACTCAAACACACTAAAACACACAATCACATTCAAACACACTAAAAAACACACTCTAAAACACACCCGTAAACACATTAAAACACACTTAAACACACATCCTAAAACACACTAAAACACATCTAAACACACCTAAACACACTCAAACATACACCCTAAAACACACAGGTAGGTGAAGGTAGTGTTACAGGTTGGAGGTGTTAGGAGTCTTACCCAAGGACTCTTATTGGTGTAGTGTAAGGTTTTTACCTGGGTGGGGATTAGGCCACCTATCTAGAGCACAGAGGGCAGCAGTGTAACTACACCAAACCTCCAAACCTAGACCACCTTTTTTCAGAACAAACCCCTTCAAGATCTTCTCCCCTGGCAACAGAACATTTCTGCAGTTTTCAGTTGATGCCACATAAAACTGGCACAGACGACAGAAACAGCCAAATAACTATAGTCTCACAGGGGGTCTTCATCTCGCTCAGAGCACAGTCAGGCTCAAACACAGACACTGCACACCCGGAGGAGAAGGACACCATCGCGCTGGTTGAGCCTTAAGAACAGCTAAAGCTCAGGACTTCTTCTGCTTGAGGCACTGCACCTGCTGCTGAGTGCTGAAACAAGACAGAGTGTGTTCAGCGTCAGCAGGGGCTCCGCTCTGCTGCAGATATACCACACTCTTCATCACTCGTCAGTCTGTAAGTACCGGGGTAAACTTCACAAGCTCTCTGAGCACTGATTAAAAAAAGAAATGCTAATTCTTTTTCCTCCCGTTAGATATTAGTTTGGTGATCACATAAAATAAAACAGAATATTAATAAAAGTTCAACATCCATAAAATATACATATTTATTAGACAGAGTTTCTATGACCTGAGAGAGGCCGAGTCTGTGACTGGATAGAGGCAGAGTCTGTGACTGGATAGAGGTGGAGTCTGTGACTGGATAGAGGCAGAGTCTGTGACTGGATAGAGGTGGAGTCTGTGACTGGATAGAGGCAGAGTCTGTGACTGGATAGAGGTGGAGTCTGTGACTGGATAGAGTTCAAGTTCAAGTTCAAGAGTTTTATTGTCATATGTACAGCAGAACAGACAGTTACACTGTACAATGAAATTCTTACTTTGCTGCTCCTCCATTCACCAATAGATAAGATAACAAATAAAAGAAATAAAAAATATATATACAAAATATACAAAGTATAACAATATAAGTTGAAGTAGATAAAAATATTTTTATAGTTAAAGAATAAAAAATAAAAGTTATGTGTGCTTTTATGTGCAAGTATGAAGAGCAGCAGCCATAAAGTGCAAGTTGCAAGTAACGAATGTAAACAATAATGTTTGTGTGAGTATTGAATGTAAACAGTATTCTGACAGTACAGTGAGTGTAAGGTGCAGTTTAAATCAGACCAGTTAAAACCAGTTCAGATAGGAGAGGTTGGAGAGGTAGTGCGTGAGGTGTTCACAAGCCTGATGGCCTGTGAGTAGAAACTGTTTGTCAGTCTTGTGGTCCTGGACTTCAACTCCTGTAACGTCTGCCTGAAGGTAAACGTGTGAAGAGTGTGTGCTGGGGGTGTGTACTGTCCCTGATTATGTTGTAGGCCCTCCTGGTGACCCTGGTGTGGTAGATGTTCTGCAGTGAGGGGAAGGCTGCTCCTGAGATGGACTGTGCAGTTTTGATCACACGCTGGAGAGCCTTTCTGTCCTGAGCAGTAGAGTTTTCCATACCAGACGATGATGGAGCTGGTAAGAACACTCTCAATCATACTCCTGTAGAAGGTGCTGAGAATTTTGGTTGGCATACCAAATTTTCTCAGCCTTCTCAGAAAGTACAGTCGCTGCTGGGACTTCCTGATGATGATCTGAGTGTTGTGGGACCAGCTGAGATCCTCACTGATGTGAATGCCAAGAAACTTAAAGGTTTTCACCCTCTCTACCTCAGTCTCCCCTATGTACAGGGGTGTGTGTAGCTCTCGCTTCCTCCTTGGATCAACAATCATTTCCTTGGTCTTGTCTGCATTCAAGGAAAGATTGTTGTCATGACACCAGGCCACCAGCTCAGCCACCTCCTTCCTGTACGCTGTCTCTTCCCCACCAGTGATCAGTCCAATGACTGTAGTATCATCAGCAAATTTGATGATGCTGGTGTTGTTCTGGGAGGCCACGCAGTCGTATGTGAAGAGCGTGTACAGAAGGGGGCTCAGCACACAGCCTTGAGGGACCCCTGTGCTCACTGTTCTTGTGCTGGATGTGCAGCTGCCGACTCTGACTGACTGGGGTCTGTCTGTTAGAAAGTTCAGCACCCAGTTGCAGAGGGCTGGTGTCAGTCCGAGGGTGAGGAGCTTTTCTGAGAGTCTGTGTGGGATGACCGTGTTGAATGCTGAACTGTAGTCAATAAAGAGCATTCTGACATATGTGTCCTTGCCCTCCAGGTGTGTGAGGGCTTTGTGAAGAGCAGCGTTGATTGCGTCGTCTGTAGACCGGTTCCGGCGGTATGCGAACTGTAAAGGATCTATAGTGTTGGGAATGGTCTTCCGGATGTGAGTCATGACTATCCTCTCGAAGCACTTCATCACGATTGAAGTGAGTGCAACAGGGCGATAGTCATTTAGGCATCTCACATTACTTTTCTTTGGGAGGGGCACGATGGTGGTGGTCTTAAAACAGGATGGCACAAAAGCTTGCGTGAGTGACAGATTGAATATGTCTACAAACACATCAGCCAGTTCTGATGAGCAAACCCTGAGCGCACGCCCGGGGATGTTGTCTGGGCCTGCTGCTCTGCGTGGGTTGATTCTCATCAGGTTCCTGCGCACATCCACTGTTGTTACAATGAGTGATGGGTTCTGTGTGCTCTCCTTGGCCGCAATGTCCTTCAGTTGGTCAAGGTTGAGGACATCGAAGCGAGCATAGAACTCATTCAGCTCATCAGGCAATGCAGAATGGCTGGTTGTGAGTGCCGTGCTTGTTTGTTGATGGTTGGTGATACGGTGCAGTCCTTGCCACATGCGCCGGGAGTCTGCTGTGGTGTAGTAGCCCTCCAGCTTCAGCCTGTACTGTCTCTTAGCTTCTCTGATAGATCTACGCAGGTCGTATCTAGACCTTTTGTAGTCATCAGCGTTGCCAGAGAGAAATGCAGTCTGGCGAGCACGTAGCATGGACCGAACTTCACCATTTATCCATGGTTTTTGGTTGGGGTACTTTATGCAGCGCTTTGAAGGGACAATGGTTTCAATACAGCTGCTGATGTAACCAGTTACCCCAGAAGCATAGTCCTCTAGATCAACAGAACCATCCTCTCTCACAGCAGCAGTTCTAAACACATCCCAGTTTGTACTGTCAAAGCAGTCCTGAAGCACTGAATCAGTTTCTTCATTCCACACTTTAACAGTTTTACTCACTGGAAGTGACCGCTTGAGGAGTTGTCTGTATGCTGGGTAGAGGAAGACGGAGATGTGATCGGACTGTCCGAAGTGTGGCCGAGGCACAGCTCTGTAGGCCCCCCTCACGTTGCTAAAGACTTGGTCAAGTAAGTTGTTCTCCCTCGTCGGGAAGCTCACGTGCTGATGGTACTTGGGGAGGACAGTCCTCAGGTTGCAATGATTAAAGTCGCCGGCAACAATAAACACGGCGTTTATTAGAGGTGAAGTCTGTGACTGGATAGAGGTGAAGTCTGTGACTGGATAGAGGTGAAGTCTGTGACTGGATAGAGGTGGAGTCTGTGACTGGATAGAGGTGGAGTCTGTGACTGGATAGAGGCGGAGTCTGTGACTGGATAGAGGTGGAGTCTGTGACTGGATAGAGGTGGAGTCTGTGACTGGATAGAGGTGGAGTCTGTGACTGGATAGAGGTGTGGTCTGTGACTGGATAGAGGTGGAGTCTGTGACTGGATAGAGGTGGAGTCTGTGGCTGGATAGAGGTGGAGTCTGTGACTGGATAGAGGTGGAGTCTGTGGCTGGATAGAGGTGGAGTCTGTGACCGGATAGAGGTGTGGTCTATTTTCTGGATAGAGGTATGCTCTATTTTCTGGATAGAGGTGGAGTCTGTGACTGGATAGAGGTGTGGTCTATTTTCTGGATAGAGGTGGAGTCTGTGACTGGATAGAGGTGTGGTCTATTTTCTGGATAGAGGTGGAGTCTGTGACTGGATAGAGGTGTGGTCTATTTTCTGGATAGAGGTGGAGTCTGTGACCGGATAGAGGTGTGGTCTATTTTCTGGATAGAGGTGGAGTCTAAGAATGTACAGTGGTGGAGTCTATGACTAGATAGAGGCAGAGTCTGTGACTGGATAGAGGTGTGGTCTATTTTCTGGATAGAGGTGGAGTCTGTGACCGGATAGAGGTGTGGTCTATTTTCTGGATAGAGGTGGAGTCTGTGACTGGATAGAGGTGTGGTCTATTTTCTGGATAGAGGTGGAGTCTATGACTGGATAGAGGTGTGGTCTATTTTCTGGATAGAGGTGGAGTCTGTGACCGGATAGAGGTGTGGTCTATTTTCTGGGTAGAGGTGGAGTCTGTGACTGGATAGAGGTGTGGTCTTTTCTGGATAGAGGTGGAGTCTGTGACTGGATAGAGGTGTGGTCTATTTTCTGGATAGAGGTGGAGTCTGTGACCGGATAGAGGTGTGGTCTATTTTCTGGATAGAGGTGGAGTCTGTGACCGGATAGAGGTGTGGTCTATTTTTTGGATAGAGGTGGAGTCTGTGACCGGATAGAGGTGTGGTCTATTTTCTGGATAGAGGTGTGGTCTATTTTCTGGATAGAGGTGGAGTCTGTGACTGGATAGAGGTGTGGTCTATTTTCTGGATAGAGGTGGAGTCTGTGACTGGATAGAGGTGTGGTCTATTTTCTGGATAGAGGTGGAGTCTGTGACCGGATAGAGGTGTGGTCTATTTTCTGGATAGAGGTGGAGTCTGTGACTGGATAGGGGTGTGGTCTACTACTATTTAGAGGCGGAGTCTATGAACAGACAGAGTTGGAATCTATTACCAGATCTAAGCGGACTGTACAGCCTAACAAACGCGGACTTTACGACCGAACGAAGGCAGACTGTCTGACCGAACGAAGGCAGACTGTCTGACCGAACGAAGGCAGACTGTCTGACCGAACGAAGGCAGACTGTCTGACCGAACGAAGGCAGACTGTCTGACCGAACGAAGGCAGACTGTCTGACCGAACGAAGGCAGACTGTCCGACCGAACGAAGGCGGGCTGTCCGACCGAACGAAGGCAGACTGTCTGACCGAACGAAGGCAGACTGTCTGACCGAACGAAGGCAGACTGTCTGACCGAACGAAGGCAGACTGTCTGACCGAACGAAGGCGGGCTGTCCGACCGAACGAAGGCAGACTGAACGAATTCTAATCCTCACCCCAATCAAAACATATCCTAATCCTTACTTTAATAAATCCTTAATGCAATCCTATACCTTAAATTAACCCCCCAAAAACTTAATCCTAATCCCAAAATTGTTCTAATTTTAACGTCATTTAACTCCAACGAAAACCCTAATCCTCTATCAACATCCTAATCCCAATCTTAATCCTATTTATAATACTAACCCCACCCCTAAATCTAACCCCACAAAAGAGCCAAAACAGGATTAAAGCTTATGAAACTCGTTCAGATACACAACAAAACCAGAAGAGAGGAGAAAGCAGGCGGGGCTATTCTCTCCGACAGCCTGAGCGCGGTGGGCCGAGCGCTGAGCTGCAGCGTAACTCAGAACCATCAGCCGAGTTCTGAAAGAAGAGATCCGGAGCGCCGGGAGAGAGGTTAGTCGGCGTGATTAATAAGGGTGTTTTGTTTAAAGTGTGCTGTGGATTATGTACGGGGGGGTTAGAGCTCGATTTAAAAACGCACTGGGGGGCTTCGCTAATCCTGGCCGAGGGGTAAAAGCAGGTCGGTTCGGTTCCGGGCGTCTGAATCGAGCAAACAGGGAAGAAAACTTCTCCCGGGGTTACCATCAATTATTCTGACCTGAAGCGGGCTGCGCTGGCCACGGGCCCTTCTCCATAATCAGGTGGAGCGATGAGCTCTCAGGGGGGCACTCCTCACTCTGAGTGATGCTTCCTGACAGACAGGCGCTGAACAGCAGCTCAGCGGGGGGATCCCAACAGGTTAATAAACACACGCCTCCTAGAGCTGTAGCCCGCCCAGACAGCACACACAGAACGAGGACCAGGAGGAGCAGGAGGAGCCAATCTCAAACACATACTCTCACATACAGAGCTCAGCCTCCCATCCAGCCACCCGGAAGAATCCCCAGCACACACCGTACCACCGTACTAACTACTACACCACCGTACTAACCACTACACCACCATACTAACTACTACACCACCATACTAACCACTACACCACCACACTAACCACTACACCACCTTACTAACCACTACACCACCATACTAACCACTACACCACCATACTAACCACTACACCACCGTACTGACCACTACACCACCATACTAACCACTACACCACCATACTAACCACTACACCACCATACTAACCACTACACCACCATACTAACCACTACAACCACCGTACTAACCACTACACCACCGTACTAACCACTACACCACCATACTAACCACTACACCACCATACTAACTACTACACCACCATACTAACCACTACACCACCATACTAACTACTACACCACCGTACTAACCACTACACCACCGTACTAACCACTACACCACCATACTAACCACTACACCACCAAACTAACCACTACACCACCATACTAACTACTACACCACCATACTAACCACTACACCACCATACTAACTACTACACCACCATACTAACCACTACACCACCATACTAACCACTACACCACCATACTAACTACTACACCACCATACTAACCACTACACCACCATACTAACCACTACACCACCGTACTAACCACTACACCACCGTACTAACCACTACACCACCGTACTAACCACTACACCACCATACTAACCACTACACCACCATACTAACCACTACACCACCATACTAACCACTACACCACCATACTAACCACTACACCAACTTACTAACCACTACACCACCATACTGACCACTACACCACCATACTAACCACTACACCACCATACTAACCACTACACCACCTTACTAACCACTACACCACCGTACTAACCACTACACCACCATACTAACCACTACACCACCGTACTAACTACTACACCACCATACTGACCACTACACCACCATACTAACCACTACACCACCATACTAACTACTACACCACCGTACTAACCACTACACCACCATACTAACCACTACACCACCGTACTAACTACTACACCACCATACTGACCACTACACCACCATACTAACTACTACACCACCATACTAACTATTACACCACCATACTAACCTCTACACCACCATACTAACCACTACACCACCATACTAACTACTACACCACCATACTGACCACTACACCACCATACTAACCACTACACCACCATACTAACCACTACACCACCGTACTAACCACTACACCACCATACTAACCACTACACCACCATACTAACCACTACACCACCTTACTAACCACTACACCACCACACTAACCACTACACCACCATACTAACCACTACACCACCGTACTAACCACTACACCACCGTACTAACCACTACACCACCATACTAACCACTACACCACCATACTAACCACTACACCACCACACTGACCACTACACCACCACACTAACCACTACACCACCACACTAACCCCTACACCACCGTACTAACCACTACACCACCGTACTAACCACTACACCACCACACTGACCACTACACCACCATACTAACCACTACACCACCATACTAACCACTACACCACCATACTAACCACTACACCACCATACTAACCACTACACCACCATACTAACCACTACACCACCGTACTAACCACTACACCACCGTACTAACCACTACACCACCATACTAACCACTACACCACCACACTGACCACTACACCACCACACTAACCACTACACCACCACACTAACCCCTACACCACCGTACTAACCACTACACCACCATACTAACCACTACACCACCACACTGACCACTACACCACCATACTAACCACTACACCACCATACTAACCACTACACCACCATACTAACCACTACACCACCATACTAACCACTACACCACCATACTAACCACTACACCACCGTACTAACCACTACACCACCATACTAACCACTACACCACCGTACTAACCACTACACCACCTTACTAACCACTACACCACCACACTAACCCCTACACCACCGTACTAACCACTACACCACCATACTAACCACTACACCACCACACTGACCACTACACCACCGTACTAACTACTACACCACCATACTAACTACTACACCACCATACTAACTACTACACCACCATACTAACCACTACACCACCACACTGACCACTACACCACCACACTAACCACTACACCACCATACTAACCACTACACCACCATACTAACCACTACACCACCATACTAACCACTACACCACCGTACTAACCACTACACCACCATACTAACCACTACACCACCATACTAACACTACACCACCGTACTAACCACTACACCACCGTACTAACCACTACACCACAGTACTAACCACTACACCACCATACTAACCACTACACCACCGTACTAACCACTACACCACCATACTAACCACTACACCACCAAACTAACCACTACACCACCGTACTAACCACTACACCACCGTACTAACCACTACACCACCGTACTAACCACTACACCACCACACTAACCACTACACCACCGTACTAACCACTACACCACCGTACTAACCACTACACCACTGTACTAACTACTACACCACCGTACTAACCACTACACCACCGTACTAACCACTACACCACCACACTAACCTCTACACCACCGTACTAACCACTACACCACCGTACTAACCACTACACCACCATACTAACCACTACACCACCACACTGA
This sequence comes from Megaleporinus macrocephalus, assembly GCA_021613375.1. Lineage (NCBI taxonomy): Eukaryota > Metazoa > Chordata > Actinopteri > Characiformes > Anostomidae > Megaleporinus > Megaleporinus macrocephalus. Next base: position 64,942,278 of record CM038702.1, on the reverse strand, counting down.
CCACTACACCACCACACTAACCACTACACCACCATACTAACCACTACACCACCGTACTAACCACTACACCACCGTACTAACCACTACACCACCGTACTAACCACTACACCACCATACTAACCTCTACACCACCATAATAACCACTACACCACCATACTAACCACTACACCACCATACTAACTACTACACCACCATACTAACTACTACACCACCATACTAACCACTACACCACCATACTAACTACTACACCACCATACTAACCACTACACCACCATACTAACCACTACACCACCGTACTAACCACTACACCACCATACTAACCACTACACCACCGTACTAACCACTACACCACCGTACTAACCACTACACCACAGTACTAACCACTACACCACCATACTAACCACTACACCACCATACTAACCACTACACCACCATACTAACCACTACACCACCGTACTAACCACTACACCACCACACTAACCACTACACCACCGTACTAACCACTACACCACCATACTAACCACTACACCACCGTACTAACCACTACACCACCGTACTAACCACTACACCACCGTACTAACCACTACACCACCATACTAACCACTACACCACCAAACTAACCACAACACCACCGTACTAACCACTACACCACCGTACTAACCACTACACCACCGTACTAACCACTACACCACCACACTAACCACTACACCACCGTACTAACCACTACACCACCGTACTAACCACTACACCACTATACTAACTACTACACCACCGTACTAACCACTACACCACCATACTAACCACTACACCACCACACTAACCTCTACACCACCGTACTAACCACTACACCACCGTACTAACCACTACACCACCGTACTAACCACTACACCACCGTACTAACCACTACACCACCACACTAACCACTACACCACCGTACTAACCACTACACCACCATACTAACCACTACACCACCGTACTAACCACTACACCACCGTACTAACCACTACACCACCGTACTAACCACTACACCACCGTACTAACCACTACACCACCGTACTAACCACTACACCACCGTACTAACCACTACACCACCGTACTAACCACTACACCACCATACTAACCCCTACACCACCGTACTAACCACTACACCACCGTACTAACCACTACACCACCATACTAACCACTACACCACCGTACTAACCACTACACCACCGAACTAACCACTACACCACCGTACTAACCACTACACCACCGTACTAACCACTACACCACCGTACTAACCACTACACCACCGTACTAACCACTACACCACCATACTAACTACTACACCACCATAATAACCACTACACCACCGTACTAACCACTACACCACCTTACTAACCACTACACCACCGTACTAACCACTACACCATTGTATGTATGATTATTTACATCTGTTCTAATCAGATCTGGTGTTCTTACTGGTGAACATACACTTATTGATCAGATAAAGATTTTTACACTATCAGATTAGGTGTGTAAAGGATTTTCACACTGTAGTGTATTCAGTGGTTAACCATGTGAGTGTACTTGGTGGAGCTGGTCGTCTAGGCTGGAGATTACAGAGTTACCTAAAACTCATTAACACTGCTGATGATCAGAATCTGTGTAGGTCTTATTTTTCGTATGGGTCATCACACTCTCCTCAGCTGGAGCTGGGGGATTTAAATGACCCCCTGGACAGGATGCAGATGCTCTTGCTAACAAAATAAATAAATAACTGAGTCTGGACTCTGTGCTTT
>CM038702.1:64930497-64932997 GCA_021613375.1 Megaleporinus macrocephalus | reverse complement strand
ATGGCAAAATATGCTTGACCACAAATAAAAACCAAGCAAATCCATATTTATACAGTCGCCCACTGGAAAGAGACTCTTCAGGTAAACCAACACCCCGAACAATGTTGAGGAATTAGCACAGAAATGCATCCCAGCATGCCTGTGGAGCGCCACACTTCTCTTCAGATATTAATATTGATTCGCCGAACGCGGATCAATCCAGCCGGGCAGTGGGAGCGAGCCGGACACCCCGGGAAACCACCGGTCACCCTCCATCGCTCCCTGCATGCTTTCCAAAGCACAGAGCCATTTATCAGGTGAGCAGAGAGGAAGAGAACTGATGAGCGTCACGGAATTCATCACCAGCTCAAACAGCATCACGGAAATGAGCCAGAAAACCTGCAGGACCACCTACTCTTACTGATATGGTTTAAGTGTATCATTAAAATGAATTAAACAGAAACCTATGCATGTCCTCACAAATATAGTAAGACGTACGTGTGTGTGTGTGTGTGTGTGTGTGTGTGTGTGTGTGTGTGTGTGTGTGCATGTTCACTTAGATAAAGGTCTTCTCTCCAGAGACATCTGGTGTGTATGAGTCAGCTCTGTTCTCTGGTAACAGGCTGAAAAAGCCAGAATGCAACACACACACACACACACACACACACACACACACGTCAAAACGTATGGAGTACAGAGCTGCAACACACAAACTGCTCAAACATGCACTCCAAGTAGAGTTCAGAGTGGTGCTCATGACAGTGTATATGACTAGAGTTAATTGTGGTGTTCAGAGTGGTGCTCAGGGTGTTGCTCAGAGTGGTGTTTAGAGTGGTGCTCAGGGTGTTGCTCAGAGTGGTGTTTAGAGTGGTGTTCAGGGTGGTGCTCAAAGTGGTGCTTAGGGTGGTGTTTATAGTGGTGCTCAGGGTGGTGCTCATGGTGTTTAGAGTGGAGCTCAGGGTGGTAATCATGGTGTTTAGAGTAGAGCTCAGGGTGGTGTTCAGAGTGGTGCTCATAGTGGTGTTCATAGTGGAGCTCAGGGTGGTGCTCAGAGTGGTGCTCAAAGTGGTGCTTAGGGTGGTGTTCAGAGTGGTCCTCAGGGTGGTCCTCAGGGTGGTGTTCATAGTGGTGTTTAGAGTGGTGTTCATGGGGGTTATGACCGAGCTCGCTGTAGACCTGATGGTGGTGTTCAGGGTGGTGTTTAGAGTGTAGGTAGTGATATTAAGTATTAGTGAGGTCAGGTACTGATGTTGAACATTGCTGTGAGGATATGATTGAGTATTAGTGAGGTCAGGTACTGATGTTGAACATTGCTGTGAAGATCTGATTGAGTATTAGTGAGGTCAGGTACTGATGTTGAACATTGTTGTGAGGATGTGATTGAGTATTAGTGAGGTCAGGTACTGATGTTGAACATTGCTGTGAGACCCCACAGGCAGCTCGCTGTGCTGCTCCAGGCTGGAGGAGGTTACTGTAGGTACAGTGTCTGACAGGAGGGCGGGGCCGGAAGGAGCAGGTCTGTGGTGTGGCTGTGGACAGGGCTGTGGACACGTCTGTGGTGCGGCTGCGGACAGGTCTGTGGTGCGGCTGTGGACAGGGCCGTGGACAGGTCTGTGGTGCGGCTGTGGACAGGGCCGTGGACAGGTCTGTGGTGCGGCTGTGGACAGGGCCGTGGACAGGTCTGTGGTGCGGCTGTGGACAGGGCTGTGGACAGGGCTGTGGACAGGGCTGTGGACAGGGCTGTGGACAGGTCTGTGGTGCGGCTGTGGACAGGGCTGTGGACAGGTCTGTGGTGTGGCTGTGGACAGGGCTGTGGACAGGTCTGTGGTGTGGCTGTGGACAGGTCTGTGGACAGGTCTGTGGTGTGGCTGTGGACAGGTCTGTGGACAGGTCTGTGGTGTGGCTGTAGACAGGGCTGTGGACAGGTCTGTGGACAGGGCCGTGGACAGGGCTGTGGTGCGGCTGTGGTGTGGCTGTGGACAGGTCTGTGGTGCGGCTGTGGACAGGTCTGTGGACAGGTCTGTGGACAGGGCTGTGGACAGGGCCGTGGAGAGGCTGTGGACAGGGCTGTGGTGCGGCTGTGGACAGGGCCGTGGACAGGGCCGTGGACAGGGCTGTGGACAGGGCTGTGGTGCGGCTGTGGACAGGGCCGTGGACAGGGCCGTGGACAGGTCTGTGGTGCGGCTGTGGACAGGTCTGTGGTGCGGCTGTGGACAGGGCCGTGGACAGGGCTGTGGATAGGTCTGTGGACAGGTCCGTGGACAGGTCTGTGGTGCGGCTGTGGACAGGTCTGTGGTGCGGCTGTGGACAGGGCTGTGGACAGGTCTGTGGACAGGTCTGTGGTGTGGCTGTGGACAGGTCTGTGGTGCGGCTGTGGACAGGTCTGTGGACAGGTCTGTGGACAGGTCTGTGGTGTGGCTGTGGACAGGTCTGTGGACAGGTCTGTGGTGTGGCTGTGGACAGGGCTGTGGACAGGTCTGTGGTGTGGCTGTAGTCAGGTCTGTGGTGCGGCTGTGGACAG
>CM038702.1:64905497-64920497 GCA_021613375.1 Megaleporinus macrocephalus | reverse complement strand
TCTAGATACGTTCCACTCACTTGACGATGGGCAGTTTAGTGAAGGGCACTGGGGGCAGTTTGAGTCCGTCTGGAAGCGCGATGATGTTCATCCCTCCAGGACATTTGGATGTGTAGTTCTCCAGACTCTGCGTCACCTCCTTCTTTTCTGTGGAGACGAGGAAGAACAAGTCATTTAGTGTGGGATCTTGAAACACACACAACACCCAGGAGTGATGGGAATACTGCACAGCTGTGTACGGGGCAATTGTGGGCTGAAGGTTAGGAAAGTGGTCTTGTGACCAGAATGTCGCTGGTTTGATCCCCTTGACCTACAGAATACAACTAAAGTGCCCTTGAGCAAGACTCCCCAGGTACTGTGTGGTAGTAATAGTGTTGTGAGGGTGATAGTGGTAATAATGGTGGTGGTGATGGTGGTAGTGGTAATAGTGGTGGTAGTGATGGTGGTAGTGGTAATAGTGGTGGTGGTGATGGTGGTAGTGGTAATAATGGTGGTAGTGATGGTGGTAGTGGTAATAGAGGAGTGATGGTGGTAGTGGTAATAGTGGTGGTAGTGAGGGTGGTAGTGGTAATAGTGGTGGTAGTGATGGTGGTAGTGGTAATAGTGGTGGTAGTGGTAATAATGGTGGTAGTGATGGTGGTAGTGGTAATAGAGGAGTGATGGTGGTAGTGGTAATAGTGGTGGTAGTGAGAGTGGTAGTGGTAATAGTGGTGGTAGTGATGGTGGTAGTGGTAATAGAGGAGTGATGGTGGTAGTGGTAATAGTGGTGGTAGTGATGGTGGTAGTGGTAATAGTGGTGGTAGTGAGGGTGGTAGTGGTAATAGTGGTGGTAGTGAGGGTGGTAGTGAGGGTGGTAGTGGTAATAGTGGTGGTAGTGAGGGTGGTAGTGGTAATAGTGGTGGTAGTGATGGTGGTGGTGGTAGTGGTAATAATGGTGGTGGTGATGGTGGTAGTGGTAATAGTGGTGGTAGTGATGGTGGTAGTGGTAATAGTGGTGGTAGTGATGGTGGTAGTGGTAATAGAGGAGTGATGGTGGTAGTGGTAATAGTGGTGGTAGTGATGGTGGTAGTGGTAATAGTGGTGGAAGTGATGGTGGTAGTAGTAATAGTGATGGTAGTGATGGTGGTAGTGGTAATAGTGGTGGTAGTGATGGTGGTAGTAATAATAGCGGTGGTGGTGATGGTGGTAGTGGTAATAGTGGTGGTAGTGGTAATAGTGGTGGTAGTGATGGTGGTAGTGGTAATAGTGGTGGTAGTGGTAATAGTGGTGGTAGTGATGGTGGTAGTGGTAATAGTGGTGGTAGTGATGGTGGTAGTGGTAATAGAGGAGTGATGGTGGTAGTGGTAATAGTGGTGGTGGTGATGGTGGTAGTGGTTATAGAGGAGTGATGGTGGTAGTAGTAATAGTGGTGGTAGTGATGGTGGTAGTGGTAATAGTGGTGGTAGTGATGGTGGTAGTGGTAATAGAGGAGTGATGGTGGTAGTAGTAATAATGGTGGTAGTGATGGTGGTAGTGGTAATAGTGGTGGTAGTGATGGTGGTAGTGGTAATAGTGGTGGTAGTGATGGTGGTAGTGGTAATTGTGGTGGTAGTGATGGTGGTAGTAGTAATAGCGGTGGTAGTGATGGTGGTAGTGGTAATAGTGGTGGTAGTGATGGTGGTAGTGGTAATAGTGGTGGTAGTGATGGTGGTAGTAGTAAGATTGGTGGTAGTGATGGTGGTAGTGGTAAGGGTGGTAGTGATGGTGGTAGTGGTAATAGTGGTGGTGGTGATGGTGGTAGTAGTAATAGTGGTGGTAGTGATGGTGGTAGTTGTAATAGAGGAGTGATGGTGGTAGTGGTAATAATGGTGGTAGTGATGGTGGTAGTGGTAATAGTGGTGGTAGTGATAATAGTGGTGGTAGTGATGGTGGTAGTGGTAATAGTGGTGGTAGTGGTAATAGTGGTGGTAGTGATGGTGGTAGTGGTAATAGTGGTGGTAGTGATGGTGGTAGTGATAATAGTGGTGGTAGTGATGGTGGTAGTGGTAATAGTGGTGGTAGTGGTAATAATGGTGGTAGTGATGGTGGTAGTGATAATAGTGGTGGTAGTGATGGTGGTAGTGGTAATCGTGGTGGTAGCGGTAATAATGGTGGTAGTGACGGTGGTAGTGGTAATAATGGTGGTAGTGACGGTGGTAGTGATAATAGTGGTGGTAGTGATGGTGGTAGTGATAATAGTGGTGGTAGTGATGGTGGTAGTAGTAATAGTGGTGGTGGTGATGGTGGTAGTAGTAATAGTGGTGGTAGTGATGGTGGTAGTGATGGTGGTAGTGGTAATAGAGGAGTGATGGTGGTAGTGGTAATAGTGGTGGTAGTGAGGATGGTAGTGGTAATAGTGGTGGTAGTGATGGTGGTAGTAGTAATAGTGGTGGTAGTGATGGTGGTAGTGGTAATAATGGTGGTAGTGATGGTGGTAGTGGTAATAGTGGTGGTAGTGATAGTGGTAGTGGTAATAGTGGTGGTAGTGATGGTGGTGGTGGTAATAGTGGTGGTAGTGATGGTGGTAGTGGTAATAGTGGTGGTAGTGATGGTGGTAGTGGTAATAGTGGTGGTAGTGATGGTGGTAGTAGTAATAGTGGTGGTAGTGATGGTGGTAGTGGTAATAGTGGTGGTGGTGATGGTGGTAGTAGTAATAGTGGTGGTAGTGATGGTGGTAGTAGTAATAGTGGTGGTAGTGATGGTGGTAGTAGTAATAGTGGTGGTAGTGATGGTGGTAGTGGTAATAGTGGTGGTAGTGACGGTGGTAGTGGTAATAGTGGTAGTGATGGTGGTAGTGGTAATAGTGGTGGTAGTGATGGTGGTAGTGGTAATAGTGGTGGTAGTGATGGTGGTAGTGGTAATAGTGGTGGTGGTGATGGTGGTAGTAGTAATAGAGGAGTGATGGTGGTAGTGGTAATAGTGGTGGTGGTGATGGTGGTAGTGGTAATAGTGGTGGTGGTGATGGTGGTAGTAGTAATAGAGGAGTGATGGTGGTAGTGGTAATAGTGGTGGTAGTGGTTATAATGGTGGTAGTGGTAATAGTGGTGGTGGTGATGGTGGTAGTGGTAATAGTGATGGTGATGGTGGTAGTGGTAATAGTGATGGTGATGGTGGTAGTAGTAATAGAGGAGTGATGGTGGTAGTGGTAATAGTGGTGGTAGTGATGGTGCTAGTGGTAATAGTGGTGGTGGTGATGGTGGTAGTGGTAATAATGGTGGTAGTGATGGTGGTAGTGGTAATAGTGGTGGTAGTGATGGTGGTAGTGGTAATAGTGGTGGTAGTGATGGTGGTAGTGGTAATAGTGGTGGTGGTGATGGTGGTGGTGGTAATAGTGGTGGTAGTGATGGTGGTAGTGGTAATAGTGGTGGTAGTGATGGTGGTAGTAGTAATAGTGGTGGTAGTGATGGTGGTAGTGGTAATAGTGGTGGTGGTGATGGTGGTAGTGGTAATAGTGGTGGTAGTGATGGTGGTAGTAGTAATAGTGGTGGTAGTGATGGTGGTAGTAGTAATAGTGGTGGTAGTGATGGTGGTAGTGGTAATAATTGTGGTAGTGATGGTGGTAGTGGTAATAGTGGTGGTAGTGATGGTGGTAGTGGTAATAGTGGTAGTGATGGTGGCAGTGGTAATAGTGGTGGTAGTGATGGTGGTAGTGGTAATAGTGGTGGTAGTGATGGTGGTAATGGTAATAGTCGTGGTGGTGATGGTGGTAGTAGTAATAGAGGAGTGATGGTGGTAGTGGTAATAGTGGTGGTGGTGATAGTGGTAGTGGTAATAGTGGTGGTGGTGATGGTGGTAGTGGTAATAGTGGTGGTGGTGATGGTGGTAGTAGTAATAGAGGAGTGATGGTGGTAGTGGTAATAGTGGTGGTAGTGGTTATAATGGTGGTAGTGGTAATAGTGGTGGTGGTGATGGTGGTAGTGGTAATAGTGATGGTGATGGTGGTAGTGGTAATAGTGATGGTGATGGTGGTAGTAGTAATAGAGGAGTGATGGTGGTAGTGGTAATAGTGGTGGTAGTGATGGTGGTAGTGGTAATAGTGGTGGTGGTGATGGTGGTAGTGGTAATAGTGGTGGTAGTGATGGTGGTAGTGGTAATAATGGTGGTGGTGATGGTGGTAGTGGTAATAGTGGTGGTAGTGATGGTGATAGTAGTAATAGAGGAGTGATGGTGGTAGTGGTTATAGTGATGGTGATGGTGGTAGTAGTAATAGAGGAGTGATGGTGGTAGTGGTAATAGTGGTGGTAGTGATGGTGGTAGTGGTAATAGTGGTGGTGGTGATGGTGGTAGTGGTAATAGTGGTGGTAGTGATGGTGGTAGTGGTAATAATGGTGGTGGTGATGGTGGTAGTGGTAATAGTGGTGGTAGTGATGGTGATAGTAGTAATAGAGGAGTGATGGTGGTAGTGGTTATAGTGATGGTGATGGTGGTAGTAGTAATAGAGGAGTGATGGTGGTAGTGGTAATAGTGGTGGTAGTGATGGTGGTAGTAGTAATAGTGGTGGTAGTGATGGTGGCAGTGATAATAGTGGTGGTAGTGATGGTGGTAGTAGTAATAATGGTGGTAGTGATGGTGGTAGTAGTAATGGTGGTGGTGATGGTGGTAGTGCTAATAATGGTGGTGGTGATGGTGGTAGTGGTAATAGTGGTGGAAGTGATGGTGGTAGTGGTAATAATGGTGGTAGTGATGGTGGTAGTGGTAATAGTGGTGGTGGTGATGGTGGTAGTGGTAATAGTGGTGGTAGTGATGGTGGTAGTGGTAATAGTGGTGGTAGTGATGGTGGTAGCAGTAATAGAGGAGTGATGGTGGTAGTGGTAATAGTGGTGGTAGTGATGGTGGTAGTGGTAATAATGGTGGTAGTGATGGTGGTAGTGGTAATAGTGGTGGTGGTGATGGTGGTAGTGGTAATAGTGGTGGTGGTGATGGTGGTAGTGGTAATAGTGGTGGTGGTGATGGTGGTAGTAGTAATAGAGCAGTGATGGTGGTAGTGGTAATAGTGGTGGTAGTGATGGTGGTAGTAGTAATAGTGGTGGTAGTGATGGTGGTAGTGGTAATAGTGGTGGTGGTGATGGTGGTAGTGGTAATAGTGGTGGTAGTGATGGTGATAGTGGTAATAATGGTGGTAGTGATGGTGGTAGTGGTAATAGTGGTGGTGGTGTTGGTGGTAGTGGTAATAGTGGTGGTAGTGATGGTGGTAGTGGTAATAATGGTGGTAGTGATGGTGGTAGTGGTAATAGTGGTGGTGGTGATGGTGGTAGTGGTAATAGTGGTGGTGGTGATGGTGGTAGTGGTAATAGTGGTGGTAGTGTTGGTGGTAGTAGTAATAGAGGAGTGATGGTGGTAGTGGTAATAGTGGTAGTGATGGTGGTAGTGGTAATAGTGGTGGTAGTGATGGTGGTAGTGGTAATAGTGGTGGTGGTGATGGTGGTAGTAGTAATAGAGTAGTGCGGCTGGTATTGGTAAACTTTTTAAATTCAAAGAAAATCTAAATCAGTTCCTTTCTTAATTTCTTAATGTCTCTGTACAGTGTGAGCATCGGCGCTACTGACTCCTGCAGCCTCCCCCTCGGCAGTGATGTGGGAGCTGTACAGTGGATCAGTGGATTGAAACGACTCCAAACCCCGTAACAAACCCCGCGTCGGAGCTGAACGCACTCCACACAGCGCTGACAGGATTACAGCTAATTGCTGAACAAACAAGAAAGCTTCAGTAGCGTGTCCCAGTCAAGAGAAAAGCATCTCAATACCGGAGGAGGAGAAGACTACACAACCACACGCTCACTACACAACCTTCAAAAACTCCACACAATCAATAGCTCTCATTTCTGCAGGTCCTGGACAAGTGCAGCCACAGAGCCTAGACGGAAGAGAGGTCTGGAGGACGGAGGGAGAGGAGACATAATAAAGGACTGTAAACAAAGAGGAGCACTGTAAAGAGACTGCATACAGAGAAATGTGTGTAGAAATAGACTGTTGACAGACTGTGTGCACAGAAAGAGAGACTGTAAACAGTGAGTGTGCACAGAGAGACTGTAGACAAAGAGACTGTACACAGAGAGTTTGTACAGAGAGACTGTAGACAGAGAGTTTGTAGACAGAGAGTGTGTACAGGGAGACTAGACAGAGTTTGTACAGAGAGACTGTAGACAGAGAGTTTGTACAGAGAGACTGTAGACAGTTTGTAGACAGAGAGACTGTAGACAGAAAGACTATAGACAGCGAGTTTGTACAGAGAGACAGTAGACAGAGAGTGTGTACAGCAAGAATGCAGACAGAGAGTGTGTACAGAGAGACTGTAGACAGAGAAACTGTAGACAGAAGGTGTGTACAGAGAGACTGTAGACAGAGAGACTGTAGACAGTTTGTACAGAGAGACTGTAGACAGAGAGACTGTACACAGAGAGTTTGTACAGTGAGACTGTAGACAGAGAGTGTGTACAAAGAGACTGTAGATAGTTTGTACAGAGAGACTGTAGACAGAGAGTGTGTACAGAGAATGTAGACAGAGACTGTAGACAGAGAGTTTGTGCAGAGAGACTGTAGACAGAGTTTTTGCAGAGAGACTGTAGACAGAGAGACTATAGACAGAAAGACTGTAGACAGAGAGTTTGTGCAGAAAGACTGTAGACAGAGTGTGTACAGAGACTGTAGACAGAGAGTTTGTACAGAGAGACTGTAGACAGAGAGACTGTAGACAGAAGGTGTGTACAGAGAGACTGTAGACAAAGAGTGTGTACAGAGAGACTGTGGACAGAAGGTGTGTACAGAGAGACTGTAGACAGAGAGTGTGTACAGAGAGACTGTAGACAGAGAGACTAGGCAGTGTGTACAGAGAGACTGTAGACAGAGAGTTTTTGCAGAGAGACTGTAGACAGAGAGACGGTGGACAGAAGGTGTGTACAGAGAGACTGTAGACAAAGAGTGTGTACAGAGAGACTGTAGACAGAGAGACTGTAGGCAGTGTGTACAGAGAGACTGTAGACAGAGAGTGTGTACAGAGAGACTGTAGACAGAGAGACTGTAGACAGAGAGTGTGTACAGAGAGACTGTAGACAGAGAGTTAGTACAGAGAGACTGTAGGCAGAGAGACTGTAGGCAGAGAGACTGTAGACAAAGTTTGTACAGAGAGACTGTAGACAGAGTTTGTACAGAGCGACTGTAGACAGAGAGTTAGTACAGAGAGACTGTAGACAGAGAGACTGTAGGCAGAGAGACTGTAGGCAGAGAGTTTGTACAGAGAGACTGTAGACAGAGTTTGTACAGAGAGACTGTAGACAGAGAGTTTGTACAGAGAGACTGTAGACAGAGTTTGTACAGAGAGATTGTAGACATAGAGTTTGTACAGAGAGACTGTAGACAGAGAGTTTGTACAGAGAGACTGTAGACAGAGAGACTGTAGACGTAGAGTTTGTACAGAGAGATTGTAGACATAGAGTTTGTAGAGAGAGACTGTAGAGAGACAGTGTGTGCACAGAGAGACTGTAGACATAGAGTTTGTACAGAGAGACTGTAGAGAGACAGTGTGTGCACAGAGAGACTGTAGACAGAGAGACTGTAGACGTAGAGTTTGTACAGAGAGACTGTAGACATAGAGTTTGTACAGAGAGACTGTAGAGAGACAGTGTGTGCACAGAGAGACTGTAGACATAGAGTTTGTACAGAGAGACTGTAGAGAGACTGTGTGTGCACAGAGAGACTGTAGACAGAGAGACTGTAGACGTAGAGTTTGTACAGAGAGACTGTAGACACAGAGTTTGTACAGAGAGACTGTAGACAGAGAGTGTGTACAGAGAGACTGTGTGTGCACAGAGAGACTGTAGACAGAGAGACTGTAGACGTAGAGTTTGTACAGAGAGACTGAAGAGACAGTGTGTGCACAGAGAGACTGTAGACAGAGAGACTATAGACATAGTTTGTACAGAGAGACTGTAGAGAGACAGTGTGTGCATAGAGAGACTGTAGACGTAGAGTTTGTACAGAGAGACTGTAGAGAGACAGTGTGTGCACAGAGAGACTGTAGACAGAGAGACTGTAGACATAGAGTTTGTACAGAGAGACTGTAGAGAGACTGTGTGTGCACAGAGAGACTGTAGACAGAGAGACTGTAGACATAGTTTGTACAGAGAGACTGTAGAGAGACAGTGTGTGCACAGAGAGACTGTAGACGTAGAGTTTGTACAGAGAGACTGTAGAGAGACAGTGTGTGCACAGAGAGACTGTAGACAGAGAGACTATAGACATAGTTTGTACAGAGAGACTGTAGAGAGACAGTGTGTGCACAGAGAGACTGTAGAGAGACAGTGTGTGCACAGAGAGACTGTAGACAGAGAGACTGTAGACATAGAGTTTGTACAGAGAGACTGTAGAGAGACTGTGTGTGCACAGAGAGACTGTAGACAGAGAGACTGTAGACATAGCTTGTACAGAGAGACTGTAGAGAGACAGTGTGTGCACAGAGAGACTGTAGACGTAGAGTTTGTACAGAGAGACTGTAGAGAGACAGTGTGTGCACAGAGAGACTGTAGACAGAGAGACTGTAGACACAGTTTGTACAGAGAGACTGTAGACAGAGAGTGTGTGCAGAGAGACTGTGTGTGCACAGAGAGACTGTAGACGTAGAGTTTGTACAGAGAGACTATAGAGAGACAGTGTGTGCACAGAGAGACTGTAGACAGAGACTGTAGACATAGCGTTTGTACAGAGAGACAGTGTGTGCACAGAGAGACTGTAGACAGAGATACTGTAGACATAGTTTGTACAGAGAGACTGTAGAGAGACAGTGTGTGCACAGAGAGACTGTAGACGTAGAGTTTGTACAGAGAGACTGTAGAGAGACAGTGTGTGCACAGAGAGACTAGACAGAGAGACTGTAGACGTAGAGTTTGTACAGAGAGACTGTAGACGTAGAGTTTGTACAGAGAGACTGTAGAGAGACAGTGTGTGCACAGAGAGACTGTAGACAGAGAGACTGTAGACACAGAGTTTGTACAGAGAGACTGTAGACAGAGAGTGTGTACAGAGAGACTGTAGACAGAAAGTGTGTAGAGAGAGACTGTGTGTGCACAGAGAGACTGTGGCTATGGACAGAGAGACTAGTGAGAAACTAGAAGGACCTGTACAAAGAGATTGAAGAGAGAGAGAGAGAGAGAGAGAGGAACTGAAGAGAGAGAGAGAGAGAGAGAAGGTAGAGAAACAGAGAGTAAGAGAGTGAGAGAGAGAGAGACTGAAGAAAGAGACTGGTGAGAGACAGAGTGTGTGAGAGAGAGAGACTGTAGACAGAGAGACTGTAGACGTAGAGTTTGTACAGAGAGATTGTAGACATAGAGTTTGTAGAGAGAGACTGTAGAGAGACAGTGTGTGCACAGAGAGACTGTAGACAGAGAGACTGTAGACGTAGAGTTTGTACAGAGAGACTGTAGACATAGAGTTTGTACAGAGAGACTGTAGAGAGACAGTGTGTGCACAGAGAGACTGTAGACATAGAGTTTGTACAGAGAGACTGTAGAGACAGTGTGTGCACAGAGAGACTGTAGACAGAGAGACTGTAGACGTAGAGTTTGTACAGAGAGACTGTAGACACAGAGTTTGTACAGAGAAACTGTAGACAGAGAGACTGTAGACAGAGAGTTTGTACAGAGAGACTGTAGAGAGACAGTGTGTGCACAGAGAGACTGTAGACAGAGAGACTGTAGACGTAGAGTTTGTACAGAAAGACTGTAGACAGAAAGTGTGTACAGAGAGACTGTGTGTGTACAGAGAGACTGTGGCTATGGACAGAGAGACTAGTGAGAAACTAGAAGGACCTGTACAAAGAGATTGAAGAGAGAGAGAGAGAGGAACTGAAGAGAGAGAGAGAGAGAGAGAAGGTAGATAAACAGAGAGTAAGAGAGTGAGAGAGAGAGAGAGAACGTAGAGAAACAGAGAGTGAGAGTGAGAGAGAGGGACTGAAGAAAGAGACTGGTGAGAGACAGACAGAGTGAGTGTGTGAGAGAGAGAGACTGAAGAAAGAGACTGGTGAGAGACAGACAGAGTGAGTGTGTGAGAGAGAGAGGGACTGAAGAAAGAGACTGGTGAGAGACAGACAGAGTGAGTGTGTGAGAGAGAGAGACTGAAGAAAGAGACTGGTGAGAGACAGACACAGTGAGTGTGTGAGAGAGAGGGACTGAAGAAAGAGACTGGTGAGAGACAGACACAGTGAGTGTGTGAGAGAGAGGGACTGAAGAAAGAGACTGGTGAGAGACAGACAGAGTGAGTGTGTGAGAGAGAGAGGGACTGAAGAAAGAGACTGGTGAGAGACAGACAGAGTGAGTGTGTGAGAGAGAGGGACTGAAGAAAGAGACTGGTGAGAGACAGACAGAGTGAGTGTGTGAGAGAGAGAGACTGAAGAAAGAGACTGGTGAGAGACAGACAGAGTGAGTGTGTGAGAGAGAGAGACTGAAGAAAGAGACTGGTGAGAGACAGACAGAGTGAGTGTGTGAGAGAGAGAGGGACTGAAGAAAGAGACTGGTGAGAGACAGACAGAGTGAGTGTGTGAGAGAGAGAGGGACTGAAGAAAGAGACTGGTGAGAGACAGACAGAGTGAGTGTGTGAGAGAGAGAGACTGAAGAAAGAGACTGGTGAGAGACAGACAGAGTGAGTGTGTGAGAGAGAGAGACTGAAGAAAGAGACTGGTGAGAGACAGACAGAGTGAGTGTGTGAGAGAGAGAGACTGAAGAAAGAGACTGGTGAGAGACAGACAGAGTGAGTGTGTGAGAGAGAGAGGGACTGAAGAAAGAGACTGGTGAGAGACAGACAGAGTGAGTGTGAGAGAGAGGGACTGAAGAAAGAGACTGGTGAGAGACAGACAGAGTGAGTGTGAGAGAGAGGGACTGAAGAAAGAGACTGGTGAGAGACAGACAGAGTGAGTGTGTGAGAGAGAGAGGGACTGAAGAAAGAGACTGGTGAGAGACAGACAGAGTGAGTGTGTGAGAGAGAGAGACTGAAGAAAGAGACTGGTGAGAGACAGACAGAGTGAGTGTGTGAGAGAGAGAGACTGAAGAAAGAGACTGGTGAGAGACAGACAGAGTGAGTGTGTGAAGAGAGAGAGACTGAAGAAAGAGACTGGTGAGAGACAGACAGAGTGAGTGTGTGAGAGAGAGGGACTGAAGAAAGAGACTGGTGAGAGACAGACAGAGTGAGTGTGTGAGAGAGAGAGGGGCTGAAGAAAGAGACTGGTGAGAGACAGACAGAGTGAGTGTGTGAGAGAGAGAGACTGAAGAAAGAGACTGGGTGAGAGACAGACAGAGTGAGTGTGTGAGAGAGAGGGACTGAAGAAAGAGACTGGTGAGAGACAGACAGAGTGAGTGTGTGAGAGAGAGAGACTGAAGAAAGAGACTGGTGAGAGACAGACAGAGTGAGTGTGTGAGAGAGAGAGACTGAAGAAAGAGACTGGTGAGAGACAGACAGAGTGAGTGTGTGAGAGAGAGAGAGACTGAAGAAAGAGACTGGTGAGAGACAGACAGAGTGAGTGTGTGAGAGAGAGAGACTGAAGAAAGAGACTGGTGAGAGACAGACAGAGTGAGTGTGTGAGAGAGAGAGGGACTGAAGAAAGAGACTGGTGAGAGACAGACAGAGTGAGTGTGTGAGAGAGAGAGAGACTGAAGAAAGAGACTGGTGAGAGACAGACAGAGTGAGTGTGGAGAAGAGAGAGACTGAAGAAAGAGACTGGTGAGAGACAGACAGAGTGAGTGTGTGAGAGAGAGAGGGACTGAAGAAAGAGACTGGTGAGAGACAGACAGAGTGAGTGTGTGAGAGAGAGAGGGACTGAAGAAAGAGACTGGTGAGAGACAGACAGAGTGAGAGTGAGAGAGAGAGGGACTGAAGAAAGAGACTGGTGAGAGACAGACAGAGTGAGAGTGAGAGAGAGAGGGACTGAAGAAAGAGACTGGTGAGAGACAGACAGAGTGAGTGTGTGTTTGTGTTTTACGACTGCAGACGATGTTTGTAGGAGATGAGAATGTTTTATGATTATCTTCTGCTCGGGTTTTCAGAGGGATGCGTGTAAGCGATGGCAGTTGTGTTCTTCAGCTAACGGCTCTTTATTGGTCTCTTTATTGGTCAGCAGGAGAACCTCTCTGATAACTGCCTTCATTACACACCGCCTTATCTCTCACTCCGTTTCACCCAGAGAGGAAAAACAAACCAGAGCACCGAGCGAACAATAACGAGTTTATATGATCCACCACACTCGCCCAGAGAGGAGCCTCTGTTCACGAGTTCTCACATACACGCCTTCATAGAGCAGCGCAAAGTCATTAACGAATACTATCCGTATTATATGTAGATCATCATACGCCCCACAGACTGCTGGACTTCTAAACGCTGCCTAAAGCTCTGCTTCCAGGAACTGGTGTGACCCCCAAACGAACTTGTAATCAGTCCTGAACAACCACTTGGAGGGATCCTGGCCTGTTCCTCCTTCCAGAACTGCTCGCAGGACGCTGCCCGCAGGACGCTATCCAAAAGGACACTCCCCAAAGGGTGTTACCTAGAGGGACGCTCCCCAAAAGGACACTTCCCAAAAGAATGTTACCAAGAAGGACGCTACCTAAAAAGACACTCTGCACAAGGACACTGACCAAAAGGACACTCCCCAAATGTGTGTTACCTAGAAGGACACTCCCCAAAAGGATGTTAACTAGAAGGATACTCCCCAAAAGGACGCTGTGCAAAAGTACACTGCCCAAAGGGCACTACCAAAAGGACGCTACCTAAAAGGACACTCTGCAAAAGGAAGCTGACCAAAAGCACACTACCCAAATGGGTGTTACCTAAAAGGACGCTACTTTAAAGAATGCTGGCCAAAAGGACGCGTCCCAAAAGGACACTCCCCAAAAGGATGTTGCCTAGAGGGATGCTCCCCAAAAGGACACTCCCCAAAAGAATGTTACCAAGAAGGACGCTACCTAAAAGGACACTACCTAAAAGGACACTACCTAAAAGGACACTACCTAAAAGGACACTCTGCACAAGGACACTCTGCACAAGGACACTGACCAAAAGGACACTCCCCAAATGTCTGTTACCTAGAAGGACACTCCCCAAAAGGATGTTAACTAGAAGGACGCTCCCCAAAAGGATGCTCCGCCAAAAGACGCTGCCTAAAAGGACGCTGCCCAAAAGGATGTGTCTCAAAAGGACACTCCCCAAAAGGACACTCTGCACAAGGACGCTGACCAAAAGGACACTCCGCAAATGAGTGTTACCTAGAAGGACACTCCCCAAAAGGACACTCCCCAAAAGGACGCTCTCCAAATGAATGTTACCTAAAAGAATGCTCCCCAAAAGGATGTTACCAAGAAGGACTCTTCCCAAAAGGACACTCCTCAAAAGAATGGTACCAAGAAAGACGCTCCCCAAAAGGATGTTACCTAGAAGGACGCTCCTCAAAAGGACGCTCCCCAAAAGAATGGTACCAAGAAAGATGCTCCCCAAAAGGACCTTACCTAGAGGGACACTTCCCAAAAGGACCCTCCCTAAAAGGACGCTCCCCAAATGAGTGTTACCTAGAAGGACGCTCCCCAAAAGGACAATCCCCAAAGGGATATTACCTAGAAGGGCACTCCACAAAAGGATGGTCCGCCAAAGGGATGCTTCCCAAAAGGACAATGTGCAAAAGTACACTGCCCAAAGGACGCTGCCTAAAAGGACACTACCGAGAAAGACACTCCGCAAAAGGACACTTCCCAAATGAGTGTTACCTAGAAGGACGCTCCCCAAAAAGACAATCCCCAAAAGGATATTTCCTAGAAGGGCGCTCCACAAAAGGACAGTCCGCCAAAGGACGCTACTTAAAAGAACGCTGTCCAAAAGGACGCATCCCAAAAGGACACTCCCCAAAAGGACACTCCCCAAAAGGGATGCTTTCCAAAAGGACACTGTGCAAAAGTACACTGCTCAAAGGAAGCTACCAAAAGGACGCTTCCTAAAAGGACACTACCGAGAAAGACGCTCTGCAAAAGGACGCTCCCCAAATGAGTGTTACCTAGAAGGACACTCCCCAAAAGGGACGCGTCCCAAAAGAACACTGCCTAAAGGACGCTGCTTAAAAGGACGCTACCAAGGAAGACGTTCTCCCAAAAGACGCTCCACAACGCTCCTTAAAAGGGACGGCACTCAAAAGGACGCCGTCCACAGGACACTGTTGTCTGGATAGTTTTGGTTGGTGGACGATTCTCAGTCCAGCAGTGACACTGAGGTGTTTAAACACTCCAGCAGCAGCACTGCTGTGTCTGATCCACTCACACCAGCACAACACACACTAACACACCACCACCAGAATGAGAATGATCCACCTTCCTAATAGTATCTGCTCTGTGGTGGTCCTGTGGGGGTCCTGATCATTAAAGAACAGAGTAATAAAGTATACAGAGAATCAGATGAACTACAGTCTGTAGGTGGAGCTCCTGTATGGTCAGAGCTGCATTGGTGGCTGAGGTGGAGTCAATTAGCAGGAGGACAGAAGGACGTTCCTGGATAAAGAACATCTCGCTCCAGTTACGGGTCATCCTCAGATCAAGCTGCATTCCAGCACCAGCGTCCTTCTTAAAGTCTTCAAACATCTGCACTCTCTTCCTCGTCTACTGATGAAGAACTACGCAGCGGAGACATTACGACCCAACACTTACACCCCCTAATTACTCCTCACACATCAAACCCACCAGCGCAACACAACATTACAGCCTACTAACCAGAGCGGTGGTCTCTAACGCTCCACTGGGATGGACGGAGTTTGATAGATGTTTGCTCTGGAAGTCTATAAAGTTCTCTCTGGTCTCTGAATAAACTGCTCAATTTACACATCAGCTCCATAAACGTCTGTAGACACCTGCTCGTCCAGGGTTTCTTCTGAACTGCAGGAGTTTCTCCTCCTCTGCTGCGGTACCAGCCTCTACTCCTCCAGGAGTGGTGGAAGACTGCAGTTAGGGTTTGATTGGGTTGACCCACA